>NQII01002894.1:83454-118517 GCA_002778355.1 Clitarchus hookeri | reverse complement strand
CCAGTTGTAGTGTTCACATCTACCAGGCACCACATTATCTATGGAATTCGCGCCAACTAGCTCGATGAGTTTGTTTACATCCATAGCATCTCCACGTTTTATCCAACAATTATTTATATTTTACAAAGCGGCATGCGGTCATAAATGTGTTTTTATGCATTTATTTATGTAGAATATATTTGTAAATTGAATTATGTATTTTAATCTTGTATTCTTCCTGCTAACCGTATTTTTTATCATACATATTCTCTGTAAATATGTGCGGTAAAAAAAACACGTTTTGAAATAACAAATGTTTTGTTAGCGGGCCTAACAAAAAAATCTGTTGTTGAAAGTTCAGATAGTTAAAAACATAAAGGTAGATTTACCTTTTTTTTTTTAATAATGCTTTTATAATTGTGTATAAATTGTTTACATTAGTCTCTTCATGAAAGAGTATGCAGTTGCGAGTGCATTGTGACAGTTGTTCCAGGTGTCTGGCAGAATACAAAATCTTAAGTAAGAAAAGTGAAATAGTTTTTAATATTGTATGTTGATAAAGGAAACTAGTGGTTTTGTATTAAAAGCGAGGCTGTATTTCCTCTGGGAGTTAGATATTTTTGCAAGGAAATAATTGTTAAAAAAAAAAAAAGCACTGCTTTTCAATAGGAATAAGGACATGAAGAAATGGAGCAATTCTCATGCAGAAACCTGCATTTTTGTAGCAAAAAAATAACAGCTATTTTTGATAAAAAATAACACACATTTTTGGGGAAAATAACACTTACATTTTCAGATCTCTAACCATTACACATCAGACTAAGCNAAAAAAATAACACACATTTTTGGGGAAAATAACACTTACATTTTCAGATCTCTAACCATTACACATCAGACTAAGCAGATATGAAACAAAAACAGTCGACCCACCAAAATGTATTTTGCGTGTCCGGCACAATAAATAAAATTCTTACTTCTATTTTAAAAAGGGGGAAGGTGGCAAACACATATATACCTCACAATCTTCTCGTCTCGCAGGACGGGCTGGCCCAGCGATGCGTCGTTCGAACGGCACTTCTCCGACAAACATGTACCCAGCCAAAGGTTCGAACCAAGGTTCCTTATCTCCAAAATTGCACTCAAATTTTGAATTTTTGGTTAAGACGTGTGGGTACAAAGCTCTTTCATCCAAATGAGAATGAGGTATCGTATATGCAACTCCCATGGGTTTCCCATTCACAGTATAGGACATGGTGATAGACTTGCTGTCCATATCCTGAAAAAAACAAAGAAGGAAAAATAGATATTCTTGAAAGATAGATATCACCAGGCTGTATTAACCTAGCATACTGGCAACNAAAAACAAAGAAGGAAAAATAGATATTCTTGAAAGATAGATATCACCAGGCTGTATTAACCTAGCATACTGGCAACTATACACCCCAAAAATTCTATAGTTAACATTAATAAATAGGGATGGGTCGAATAACCAAAAATGTCGATTTCGGTTCCGGTGCCGATTCTACAATTTAAATATCGGTTCCAGTATTCGGTTCTATGTATTTTGAATACTTGCCTTTTGCTTGCAACTTTATTAAACCAATACAGGTAAGATTTATTAAATGTTTTATTTAACCGTTATATGGAAGAATTGAACAATAACAAAGTGTGAAGCTAAGTTTTAATGTATACAGATAAACTTGTTGTATTAAATTTATTTAAAGTTAGTAAATATGTAAAAGATAATTTTTTTTTACATTAATATGCTGTGATTGTGATATGTTTGGAAAATACTTTAATTAAATAACTCGTGGCCCTCAAACCAAAACATTGTGGCATGCTGTAGGGTAAAGGTAACCTACAAAAGTTCGTTAAAAGAAGGTCAACAGCTGTGTTGGCAGCCAGATTTCTTATCTTTTTTTGCTTCTTTTATGGTGTCTGGGCGGCGCTTTTTTTTTTGCGTCTTTTACACAGTGACTCCTGGTTTTTTTTTTGCTGTGCTGGAATGTGACACCTCGAAAAAAAAAACGTCTACTGACGGCCCGCGGCCAACCAGCCAAACAAAGAAGGGAGTATCTGTTGTTAACCTAAAACCGGTTCCGAGTCAAACCTCAAGAACCGGTACAAATTGGAACCGAAGAACCGAACCGACCCATCCCTATTAATAAAGTGTTACTACGTACAACCATGTAAACGGTAACATGTTTTAATCCTGTATTGCAGTTAATTTATAAATAATCCTTTGTCCACAAAAATTTTAAAAAGTAGATTAACATTCTAGAGGTGGAGAACCGTACTCGTACGGAAGTGCAGAGGCATGTGATTAAATGCCAAAGATACACTGCAGTAGTTAGAATTCATGTAGTTTCTCTGTGTCTTGAGCGGCTGCCTTGATTGTTTCTACAGTAACACTCGATTCTACGACCCTTCATGGTTCACAGGAAAAGGGTTGTTATTTCAAGAGTGGCATTACTCCATAATGGTGCATTTGGTTCAGCAGTTTTTTAATCAGATTTCATCTATGCAAGTTGTGGATATGAAGGGCGAACTCAACATGTGGGCAAAATGTTTAATGTTTTTTGATTGGTTTTATACTTGACTGACATAACAGAATACACCGGTAGAGCATTTTGTTGAGAGCACCCTTCCAAACTGCATAAAAATAAGGTTTGAAAAAAAAGGCAGCCGACAAACGCAATAGTTACGGATTTAACCGGCGAAAACATCTGCGCGCGACGTAGGGGCATACCACCTGCTCCGCATTGCTTGAATGACTCAAGTCATCAGTTCTAGTTGTGACTTGTAATACGCGAGACAATGACCTGCAGTAGATGTCGTTTTAATTATGGACAGTCTACTAGTCAGGATATTCACAACAAACTTGCGAAACACACGGAAACGTGACAGGAGGTGGAGGCAAAGAAGAAATGCAATTCCGGAGAATAATAAGTTTCCCAGACACACGAAAAAGATGAATCGAGCTCCTGGAATCAGTGCGGCATGTTGCTGTGAACAAGTAGGCAGTGACAATGTGGCCAACATTTTTCATTTGTTCTGGGAATTATGATTTGCAGAACTCGTATTTGACGAAAATTGTTACAAACAAAGATGTAAAAAAGGTCCTCGTTAAGAGGACGGCCAAGCCGTACTTTGCGACGTATAGGATGCACTACAGTTGTTGGCACCGATAAATACATTTGCCATACTGCATTTTATAATATGCTTGGGATATCCGAGAAACAAGCATATTGCTTTAATAAAACCACTTCAATAGGAACTGTCGTCGTTGACCAAAGGGGAAAAAGAATCCAGTTAAAAAAAAATACAGGACACAAAGTTTAAGATAAAGCAACACACAATGTCATTGCCCACTGTGTCCAGTCACTACTGTAGGGTTATAAGTCTTAATTGTAAGCAACTCCCGAAGGGTTTGAACATTAAATCGCTGTATTCCCTGTGCATAGAATGGCTCAAGTAACAATACCCAGGGAGCAAGTCTGTCACTAGGCATTATTACCGCGACATCTTCAATGGTGAATTTAACATTGGCTTTGAACCTAATCGACATGTGTGATGTGTACATTATTTTTTATTCTAGCTCACATGACATGTGGAGGGGTCTATTTACAGATAGTGGGACTTCGTAGAGGAGAAACGTGTATCACCGACTTTTCCCAATTGCGCAGAAAAACTTTCAATACACTGTGAATACTTTCGTCTAGAATTCACCCTTTTATTAAAAACTTGAAATGCTGTTTTTTTTTAAACTTATGTTTGGCAAGTTTGCCCTTTGTATCCGAAACGCCTCACATATTTTCTATTAAATGATGAGTGAAACAGAGGCAAGCAGTGTACAACTCCCACCTGAGAATGTTGCAGCCCCCTGTCAAAATGAATACATCTGACAGTGACATGGGTGCAAGAGAGAAAGTTGGAGGGAGGGTAAAGGTGGAAGGAGGATGGGAGTGGGTAAAGGTGGTGAAGAGAGGAAGGGGAAAAGAAGGGAAGAGGGGAAAAGAAGGGAAGAGGGGAAAGAAGGGAAAAGGTGGAGGAGAGGGGGAAGGGGAAAGGAGGGAAGAGGGGAAGGGGAGTGGGAAAAGGAAGTTAAGAGGGGGAGAATGAAAAGAAGGGCAGGAGAGGGGGAGAGGGAAAAAGAAGGAAGAAAGAGGGGAGAGGGAAAAGGAATGAGGTGNAGGGTGAAAAAATAATAGAGGGAGAGAGTGTATAAGTGTGCTGGTGATATTTCCCAATGTGTTTAATTTTTAAGATGGGTATATTGATAAAATCTTTGTATCCACATGGAATAATAACCCTTTTCTACAAGATTCAATAAAATACCCAGCAAAAAAAAAAGCAAAATTACAAAAATATATAGTTTTTACCAAAAATGCTCCAACAACATCGCCTTCCGTGAATGGCTTCCCATAATCTTTAAACTTGCAGTCTGTGGAAATTTTACCAGTTCCACCAAAACCATATGACATTGGTTCTTCACCTGAAAGAATACGAGAATGTACAGGTGTAAGCTGAAGTAACAATGTTAGCACTTTTATGTGACAAGTTTACACTAATTCTTTAACTAAGACTAAAGTGATCAGCTAAAATAATAAAACCAGAAAGTAAAAAATAATTTCTTTATTACCTATATTCACCATGGTGAAAATAAGCTAAAATTACATTGCCAGGAATTTAACTAAAATTCTAATAATCTTACGTTGTGGCAAATTTTAATTTATGTACTTAATTTGCTGAATTGTAAACTATACAGGCAAAATAAACACGCATGCTCNCGTTGTGGCAAATTTTAATTTATGTACTTAATTTGCTGAATTGTAAACTATACAGGCAAAATAAACACGCATGCTCCTACTCTGGTAATGGTAAGTTAATATACAACATAGTGATAACCTGATTTCTGATAAACAAATTGGTTATCAGGATAATTGACAATTTCCCGATGTCCGCTACCAGTAACTTCACCAATACTATCGGTACTGAATCACTATCACTTTAAAATCCCAATAACACACCGGAGATCCTCAACTTTATGAGTACAGTAATCGCTTGTCAACTGTGGCCTCTTGTGGTTTCAATCATAGACTGATATTTTTGTAGACATGTTTTCTTAAGCATGCTACAAGGATTCTATTATGCAGTTTTCCCCGCTTCTATGAAAATGGGCTTTTGTGGCACAATGCAGTAATTGATTACAGTGGAAACTATATCAATCAAACACGGATGGATTGAAAGTCAGTGTCCACAGAAAATTTTCTGTGGTATCGACAAAATTCCTAGGTAAATAATACTTTAAAAAAATCTGTTCTTGCCAAACTTAAAAATTTAATTTTTACACTACTGATAAAACAAAAATTTCTGTATCACAGAAAATTACATACTCCAATCATTTAACAACGAAGTATTAACAAAAATTATAAGTATCTTCACACACCATTGGTGCTACGCATTTACTGTGTTGTACTAGTCTGTGAAATGATAAAAAAAAAGAAATTACTTAATAATACATCTTTTTATAGATAAGACTGTTCGCTAAAAACAAATTCCTGCCAAATTTTACTTGTTCAATATTGGCACAGGAATAATGAATGGCCACGCGCGAAACTGTACTCACCATGGCGAACGAAGTCAGTACACAGTACATTATGTACACACGCACAAGTAATACTAATAGATAACACAAATGAAATAAATTTTCAGCACATATTGTTTTTGCTTACATCTCATTGCCCTGCGTTCAGTCCTATTTATGTAATTTACCACTTCTGAAATAACCTCTTGTTGATTTCGTCACAATGTCGCACTAAACTTATACACTTAACATATACATACTAGGGATCCTGGGACTTTGGGAATATGGCGGGAAAATTACTTTGCCCATCCGTTGGAAGGGAATTTCCTAGTTCCCGAAATTTCCTAAACCAATTCTTTGTGATGCTGACGGAGACATGGGACACGTAAAAAGCAAGTTCCTCATTACATGTACTGTCATTTATTGTGATTTTATGCTGGCAGTGTGCTGAAAGGAAACATAGCTAGCCTACATTCCAATGCAACAAAATCTAGGCAGAGTAGGTGTTGAAAAGCAGCCTATAGGCTACACACACACGGCCCACCACTCGTGGAGATGTGTTGCCCTTTCTTTCTTTCTCCGCCATCAGTTGTCAAAATATATCCTGCCCAGGGAGAGAAAAAAAAAGCGGAATGTGCAATACTCTAGCAGTGCGATGGCCGGTATGAATTTATTGTGTCGCTTTTACAGACTTGTGTGTTTGTTGTTTCATTGACTTTTTAGGTAAAGAAATTGTACCAATAATTTTGAAGTAGTGCATAGTAAATGTTATAATTGCAGTATGTAGAAATATCTGGTAAACGTGTTAAGACGTTCTGAAAAAAATCAGCAAACCGATGATGATAAACTATGCTATCATAAGAAATAAGACTAAATGACATGAGGTAGAAATTACCAAGAAACTTGGTCAGTCACATTTCCTTGGGTTCGTTATGACTCTGATAAAAATGTAATAAGACTTGAACAATTACAGGAAATGGTTTCACAGTCTTCTTCCATCACTGGCTGCAGGAGTTTCAAGAAAGTTAATTTTTCTTCACACAATGTTAGTCAGTATCACAAACTGTGTTCAGAGATAATAAATTCAAGAAATGCAGAACCAGGAAAATCAGTAGCAGAACAAGCATTTGAAAAAAATTAGAGATTCTCTTTCGAAATAGCCATGCAATTGCAAAACATGAGAGACTATTTACAGATTTCAAGTGGGAGTGTGAGCTGGACAAGAAGAAAGGTTTAGATATAGGTGAAACCTATACAACTGACGAAAAAATGTGCTGAATGTATTAGCTTTACTGACAACGCTGAGCAAACGAAACTCGACAAACTTAAGACTGCTCCATTTTTCTCCATGTGTGATGATACGACAGACAGTGCTGTGCTTGAACAAGTTATTGTGTATGTACATCACTGCGTTGAAAGACCAAATGCTTCCCAAGCTTATGAGCGCATTATAAATGTATTAGAAGAATAGTGTTGTTTAGGAGTTGCAGAAATTAAGGATCACTTAGTGGGTTTCGCAAGTGATGGTGCAGCAGTGATTCATGGTATGCACAGTGGAGTGCAGACGAATCCTTGTATGATTAATGTGCATTGCTTAGACACCGCCTTGAACTTGCAGTGAAGGATGCAGTTGGGTAATTACCATTGTATATATAGCTTGAATGCTATTTGTAATAACAATATTAATTTTTTCACCACATTCTAGTTCACAGAACCATTTTGAAAACAGCTTGCAAAAATGGTGTTGACTTCTGTACTCCTACACGAGTTGGAGGCATTCGCTGGCTGTCCCACACTAAACGAGCTGCAACAGGTGCTATCAAGCTGTATCCAGTTCTACACAATATTATAATTGAAACTGGAAATGAAAGTGGAGAGGAATCCAATTATTCCTCAGTAATGTGGAACATGTTTAGGTTTTTGTACTTTTTTTGTGACATTCTCTAAGTGTTATCCACTCTGTCCTTACTTTTCCGAAAGGAAAAATGACTCTAGGCGAGGTTCACAATATATTGGAAGACTCCATTGCAGCATTAAAACAATTTGACGATATACATGGTTTTCAGCTGAAAACAATGAAGATGCTAGCTTTGTTAAAAAACAGTACCGGTTTGAATGCTGACAATGAGAAATATGAGGTATATGTACTAGTAAACTGCATGGAACGTAGACTAGGTGACAGCTACAATCACCACACGGAATTGTTCAAAGCTGCTGAGATCTGCAATTCCAAAACATGACCTGAGACTTTGTATGCAAATACTACATTTGGAGACACCAATGTAGTTTTAATAAGTCTTTTTCTTCCCTTATTCTTTCTAGAAATGGCTTCAAGCTTGAAATGATAAAAATTCATACCTCAAGAGAAAAATCTATAAAGAAAATAGGCCTGTCACAAAAGCAAGTTGGAGTGCTGTAAATGGAAAAACACAAAGCTGAATACCCTAATATTCTTGGCCCTGTTGATCTCCTGCTGTCTCTGCCAGCTCATACAGTAGACTGTGAACGTGGTCTCTATCTAACGAAATTAACTAAATCTGATTGGCGAAACGTTCGATCATCACTGATGCGAATTCAAATGCACCAAGTGTCCATGACTATGACCCAGATGAAGCTATAATAGAAACGCAGTCCGTTTCAAGCACCATATGCAAAAGTGAAAGAGGAAATGGATGCTTGCCCCAATGAAAGTGATAGCGATGAAGATTGAAGAGTATAATGAAAACTGAAATCACAGTGCTATATAAGTTTTAGTGCAGAATATATTTTATTTAGTTTGCAGTGTAAATTTTTTGTATATTAATTTACAGTGAATCAACAATATATAAAAACAGAACTATTAATTTTTTTTTTTTTCATCATCGTGTTTTAAATAGCTGGGCAAGTTGAAAGTGTTATGGACAGACTTGAAGAAATAAGAACCTTTACATCAGACAGGCATTAAAATTATTAAAAGCGACCCCTGCATATACATACATACGTATTACATAGATATACATACATATGTATATATATACATGTAAATAAATATAGATACATACATATATATATATATATATATATATACACACACATTACATATATATGTTCAGTGACCCAGTGTAAATACATAAGTAGACAAACCACATTATCTGCCAGTGGTGGGTGTGTGGCATACGTGTGAGACAGTAATCAAGGTTAAGCTAAACTTTGAGCTCGTCTTTCGTAAAGGTCAGTTGCGAGAACTCAAGATGGCGGACTTTGCCGCATCTGGCATTCGCTACTCGCTGACAGTGTTCGGTAACCAACTGAAGATTAGCAAGATTTTTCATGAACTCACTCGACAGTGACGTTGGTGTGGCTCCAGTTATCATCTCACCACTGAAAGACATTGTAATGACGCAATATTCTTAAGTTTCGGGACACGTGTTTAAATTTCTTTAGTTTTTCTTAAGCTTTGCCAAGCTTCAGGATATTTTTATCGGGTATTCAAAATTAAAGCAGTGGTGTTTCGTTTCCCATGATAGTTAGTTTATCCGGCAGACGTGTGCTGTTTAACGGTTATCAGGCAGACTGTTGTCGTTTTGTTTCAAACATCGTGGTTTTCAGTTTTTGTAAAGCGTCAGCATTATTTAGCTTTTTTCAGAATGCGTCAACAAGTTTTATACGAGAAGTTCGTTTCTGTGGATGTTGACGGCGCAGTATTAGTTCGTGCGGAGCAGTTTCGATAAGGTGTTGAGAGCGTGCGTGGCCAAGCCCTTATCTCAGTAGAGGGGGGGTGAGAGGCAGGACAAAAGACGCGTCTGTCTGTCGCCCTAGAGCAGTTTCACTTCAAGTCAGTCGGCGGCAAGGGCAGTCGCCCTTCAGTTCCGTCAAACAATGGTCGTTTAAGTCGCGTCGGCCGGGACGATAACCCCCACGTCTGCAACTAGACTTGATTTTTATTTCTCCGCCGGTGTGGGAGGTTGACACATTTAATATTTCTTTTGATACAAGTTTGCGACATCAATAATCTGTAAACTACGGTGGCGCTGTTTCTGCACTGGTATATTTATATGAGAAAGTTCGTACTCTGCATGAGATTCGGTTGTGAACTGTCTCTCTAAATGTTAAATAAACATGTATAACTAATCTGAAATTTTACTTTATTTAATAATTAATTCACATCCATTTAACAGAGTATCGTGTTCTACCTTGAGCTAGATGTTACAACATTTGTTGCCAATAGTGTGGGGGAAATTCAGACCAACACACCACCAGAATGGTAGCACTACGATCGGTCAGATGACAATCCTGCGGACTGTGCCTCAAGGGGTTTGCCATCACAGCTGGTCAACCCCCCAATCTGGTGGACAGGGCCTTCATGGATGAGGTACAGCCCAATGCCCTGCCAGCCATTTTGTGAGTCTTAAATAAGAGCAGACGTGCAGAAAATCATGCCACAGTGTGTCTCCGATTAGAAGTGTGCAATACATTGACTTATCTTTGCTTGATCAATATTCATATTGTAATTATGATAAAATGAGTATCTGCACATCACCTTCGCTTCATTGAGTTAAGAAAGACAGGCAACACAAGAGTTATGGGACCCCTCAGTTTTATTTTGGGTTACGAAAACCCAGGCAGTAGAATTAAGTGCAGAGCTTGCACAAAGGAGAGTGCTCAGCCACCCTGAAGAGGTTGAATCCCTTTGTGGACAAGGATGGTATCCTTAGGGTGGGCGGAAGGCTCCAGGCATCAACGCTGCCCTATAACCAGAAGCACCCCGTACTGCTTTGAAAGAAATGTCGCTTGATAGAACTGATAATCGACCAACTGCATAAAGATCTACTTCATCCAGGGCTACAACTCTTGTCTGTTATGCAGCAGGAATTCTGGGTTGTAAACGGGCGAGATGCGATTGCTTCAGTGCGTGACTTGTTTCCGTTGTCGGACCAAACCAACGACTCCTGTGATGGCAGGTCTTCCGGCTGAGCAGATCACTCCAGCAAAACCATTCTTGAAAACAGGTGTGTCCTATGGAGGACCCCTTACCATCACAATAGGCAAAGGTCGAAAACCAAGGACATTCTGAGCCTATCTCCGTTTGTTTTGTTTTTCAACCAAGGCTCTTCATCTTGAGCTAATAGCGGAACTATCTACGGAGGCTTTCATGACAGCATTCCGAAGATTTTTGGCTCAATGTGGTTGCCGTACAGAGTTATTTAGCGACTGCAGGAAAAATTTTGTTCGGGCTGGTAGGAAGATCCAAGTGCGTCAGGATTTTTTCTCTGATACCAAAAACCATATAGAGATCCAGAAATCATTATGTGACCAAAACATCAAGTGTCACTTCAATCCCCTAGCCGCAGTAAATTTTGGAAGTTTGTNGTCACTTCAATCCCCTAGCCGCAGTAAATTTTGGAAGTTTGTGGGATGCCGGTGTTAAATCAGTGAAGGTGCACGTACAGAAGATTGTGGGGACCCAGATCTTGACGTACAAGGAATTCTGCACTGTGCTTACGCAAATTGGAGCAGTGCTTCATTATCATCCATAGTCAGCACTGTCTACAGACCCTGCTGACCTCACTCCATCGACACCAAGTAATTTTCTAACGTTGGGACCTTCACAAGCTGTTCCTGATCTTTCACAGCTGTTTTTTCTGGTCACCTGTCAAGATGGAATATCCTGCAGAAAATTCATCAAGATTTCTGTCACCAGTAGCATCAGGACTACCTGCACCTGCTGCAGTATCGAGGAAAGTGGGACAGCAGGTTCAGTCAATCTTGAGCCAGACACTCTTGTCTTGATTCAAGATCCCAATGTGCCACCTCTTTGTTGGTGACTTGGTTGTGTGGTCAAGACCTTCCCTGGTGCAGATGGAATAGTGCGAGTGGCTCAACTCGGTACCGCTCAAGGACTTCTGACGCGCCCAGTTGTTAAGCTATGTTCCTTACCCTGATCTACTTTGAAATCATAATTTCAAGGTGGGCGGAATGTTCAGTGACCCAGTGTAAATACGGAAGTAGGCAGAGACTACATTATCTGACGGTGGCAGGTGTGTGGCTTATGTGTGAGACAGTCATCTAGATTAAGTTAAAATTTTAGCTCGTCCTTGATAAAGGTCAGTTATGAGAACTCAAGACGGCAGACTTGGCTGCGTCAGGCATTTGGTTGTCGTAGAAATAGTTTTTGTTGGGGTAATTAAAGTTCACCACCAACAATACATACAAGTGTCTGCAAAAATAACATGTACGGTATTTGCACCTAGCTGCAAATGCAGTAGTAAACTAACAAACTATTGTAATTATGCAGGTGATACGTTTCTCCGTGTGATTTCCACCTTTCAGTAGACATTTTACATAGTAAAACCATGCCATGATGGGCAGTCAAGGTTAGTTTCACTGAGCAGTAAAGCACTTAGGATACAAATAAATACATTCATTCTTCAGCAATCTGATGGCTTATTACACTAATATCTTTTTCAACCGGTAATGTACAATTATTTACAAATTAATGTTAGCATTAATTTTTTTTAAATTAATTAATAGGTAATACAGTTATGATGAAAAATGTGATATCATATGTAGGAGTTATCAAAATGGTGAATGACAGAATATTTTTGTCGCGTGACAGTTTTGAGGATTATAGCACGCCTTTGGCTCACTTCCCTCACCCCCTTACCCCACCCCNTATAAGATACAATATACCAGTACTTCTAATTTCAACAGTGATAATCTACTTAATTTACAAAACCCGCACCCCCCCCCACGCACCTAATAGTCGGGGCCTGGGGGACATTAACTTTGACCGTATAAGCCGCCTTGTCTTTTACAGTGGGGCTTACATACCTCAAGTTAATTTGGCGCCACAACTGTGGGGCCTAGACAAGCCTACGTCATTTTAAACCTTGAATACATTTCGTAACATAGAATACACATTGTAAAGTTTTCAAATGAAATTGTGAACATTTTATCTTTCACTCTCAAACAAATTCACTTTTTTTAATTTTAGTAAGTATCATAAAACGTGACAACAGACAACTTAGTTATCAAGCAATTTTTGGATTACCTCTCAAAAATTTTTGTATCTTCATATACGATGAGTAAGTAATTTTTAACGCAGTGTATGCCAACAAATGCAGTAATACAATACACCATTGCTTAACATTCTATACACGCAATCCAAAAAATATATCTACCAACTTACCTAACTGCATAGATGTGCCAATTACAGACCAACCAATTCTCACAACATGTGGGCTTGGTTCATCTTCCAAATGAGACACATCACAGTTCTCCAGTATCTGTAATCCATAATTATACAATTAATGGGAGTTTTACAGTAATCTTAACCTGCTAAAGGTTTGCTAAATGTGAAACAATCTAGCAAAAATACTACATTTTCACAACAAAATAAAATTTAAAGCAAACACAGTAGTTCATTTTCACTAAACTACTATTTCACTATCGTCAAAATTCAATCACATTTGTTTACATTACAGATTTGCTTTATCGAGGTAGAAATAGAAACAAACTGATTTTGAAGCACTTCATCATGAAGACCTAGTTAAACTGAATGTTATATAAAGATCACAAAGGAAAGATTAAATCTGATGAAACAATCCCCACAAAAGAAATTTCCAGAAACTTTGCTAAGTTATTGGAAATACAAATACCAATTATCTCACCTTGACTTCATAGAAAACTTTTCCTTGCTTGAAACCATACGAAGCTCGTGCACCTGCCCACACGTATCCAAATCCTTGCTCATACATTGGTGTGGCAACATGGAAATTCTGTTTGTCTATCACCAAATTCAAATCAGAGTCATCTACAAAAAACAAAATAAAAAACGTCAAGACATTTTTTATTGCATGGAAGAATATTAACTGCATAACATTTAATTGTATCTGTTATTGGAAATACTAACAGCAACATGATTCCCAAAAAAAGATTATTTTAAGAGGGTCATTATTCCAGGGGTCTTAAGAATTGAGAGTTGGCTGTGCTTCTTTGTAATTTCGCTCTACGATTTAGAGGTAAGGTAAAAACTAAAAATCAAAGCTTTTTCTGCTAAAAAGAACTAATACATAGGATTCTTGGTGTTGGAACAAACTGTATTCCCATACTTTCAAGAATAAATAAGTTAATGGATTCATTCCTATAACACGAAAAGTTATGAAATGATGGAAATGGAAGGAAACATACACCTCAATCCAAAACAAAGATACAATTAAACCCCAAGAAAGTTTAATCACATTCAAAAAATTGTACATTAAGAGACAGCTTTTCAAATTGCCCAAATAACGTTACTTTGCAGAGTTGTAAGAACTTAACATGGATGACTATTTTCAATTATGTTGGAGGAATGGAAATCATTATATACTAGGTATTTGTCGATGTTACAATTTAAACCATTCTTATATGAACAGTGTAGATGTTAAACAAAACAGTTTTGTTACTTCTGAAATATATCTTGGGTTACATTATAACTTACAAAATTTGGTAAATGTGGTCCACTACATAAATAGCTTGCATGTATTTGGTGTAGAGCAAACATAAATTAAGAACTGGTAAGTATTGTATACTACACCAATGCACCATTACATCACAATCACCTTCAACCCTCTGAACCACGTAATTGGCGATTTACACGTACTGTAGTAAATGTTGGAGTGATGGAGTAAATTAGTGAACAACAAAATCTTAGAATGTTCTGCTCAACCATCTACAAATGACATTATCGGAGAGAACAGTTAAATTTTAATTATTCACAACATAATTTCAGAATATACTTACACCAAGAAAGCATAACTGCTTTCTCGTCATAATCAGGTTCATCCTCTTTATAAAAAGTATACCTGGAACAAAAATAGTACATTAGAACACAAGACAAGCATAAACTTTATTGTAGATACCAAGCAACAGCTACAAAACTAGGAACACTTTAAAAGGTACGGGCTACAAATTGTTTACTATATATAACTGAATTTTTACTAAATACTGCAGGTGCAGATTGTAGTCATTAAACACTTGTACAGGCTGAAGTGGCAAATTTGACATAACAGAGTGGCAACTACATGCCACTTCAAATTCCTGATTCCTACCAGGCTTTCCAGGCAATCTCCTTAAAAATTCAAGATTTTCTTGGCACTAAATATTGTAAGATAAACACACAATTCAAATGCTACCACATACCAATTGCAGCCAGGCCGCTGTAAATAACTAAAAAAAAAATAGGTAACACTATGCAAATACAAAATATCTGCATCACTTATGTATAACTGGAATTGTACGTGTGCCATCTGTACTGAGCTTCTCTGAAAGAACACATCAAAACGTGAAAAGTTTAACCTATTTTCAGCAGCAGCGTACTATGCCAATTTAACATGATTTGTTAAAGCAGCCTTTCCCATTTTGGCAAGATTTGTCGTTTTACATAACGCGCATGGTGTTGAACTTTTAAAATTAGTGTCTTCTATCACCCATGGAAATTCCAACTAATATTTTTGATTGTGCATCATAACACCTTTGAACAGAACATGTGATGTAAGACTTGCTGTTGTGCCCTGTTTCAGAATTGATCACACGAAAAGATACCCAATAAAATTTAATTTGAACTGCAACCTTTTGTGTTTAGGTACAAAGGTTTTTCAATATTGCTTGCTCTTCCTAAATTAAATCCCAATTGTGTGTTTGGTGATGATGGTGCATACCATCTAACCTATTATTCCGCACAGCTATTAAACCCTGCCTGGACCCCTCCCACTGCAACTACAGACGTGAGATGACTTGGACAGGGGTTATTTGCCCCTACGCGGGTGCAGATACCATCCATCGGCAGCAAGTTGCCATTTCCCAATCCAGCCTGGCTCGTCCACCACCCACTACCATTTCTTCTCGCACCTAAGCTTGCACAGCTGCCGCGGAGAAGTAGGGAGCAGTGTGTCACCCTGCATACCCCTCACCATCATAACGTCTGCCTCTCGGGTATCTTGAGTTGCAGACACAAAAAAAGAAAGTTCTTCAGCCATCCTCGTAACTCTCTGCTACTTACACCACTAACCAACCATTCGTTAGGGATGAGCTGTATTTAGCACTTGAAACAGTTGCCCTTTTGTTATTTCTTTATCTCGGCCGTATTGATACATACATATTAGCAAACAAATAATAAAAATGAGAGATTGTAAATAAGCATAACATATATGTACACCAAATTACGGAAACAGCATAAATAACCCTAAAATGTGCTATCCTGAGTCTTACTGCCCTAATGTGTGTAGGGACTAGTTAACAATTAATAAGAAAAGGATCATGTGTGAAACATCTAAACGGTTTATTGAAAAGAATATCCTTTGAAAAATTACTAAAATGTTTCAATTGAACTTCTATTGCATTCACTTTAAACAAAATAAAAGCTCACTGCCTTATATGCCTCAGTACCCTATTAGATTTATTTCAAAAATTAAGTTAGAATTAAAATTAATAAGTGTAAATTAAAATTAGCTTAGCTCCAGTCGGAGAACATAAATTCCATATCTCAGGGTACTCTTTGGGTGGACTACACTGACAATTCACAAATAAAATTAACACATGCACTTATTTCAAAGTAACATAATACTAAAGTANTCCAGTCGGAGAACATAAATTCCATATCTCAGGGTACTCTTTGGGTGGACTACACTGACAATTCACAAATAAAATTAGCACATGCACTTATTTCAAAGTAACATAATACTAAAGTGGGACTTATAACTTGGAACATATATTTCAGTTGCAGTGATTTTGTTTAGTTGTGTATATAGCGACCTGTTCTGTGTGTTCCTTCAGAATTATTTACTTTGCGAGACTATTTTATTTGACTGGGTTCACATTTGTAGTGCCCTCGGAACTACAGAAGCGCCGTGCCATATTGGCTGATGTTTGCCAGACTGCATTGCAGTCAGTCGTTCATGGACAGTCATGGCAGAAAGTGCTGCCATTGAGAACTCACTTGGCCAATTGGCCCTATTATTTGTAACTGTTACACATATTCTTTTGTTTTTAGAATCCATATCTATTTACGAATAAATTTGGTGTAGCATACGCAGTAAATGCATCGTAAATGTCTGTTACACAAACAAATACACAATTCCGTGTGTGTACTAATTAATGCCGCCATTTAACACTGTTCTAAACTTATTTCTTTTAAATATTTTCTTCAAACATTTCAAAATCATAAAATATTATGTTTTCAATTTACATTTACATGAAACACTTCAACAAACACTTTCATAGCTGTTAACGTCTATAAGTTGGTGAAACATAGGTTGATATACAACACAAACATGGCAACAAATAAAACACAAAATAAATATTTATATGACCAATATACTGAATTACTTCACCCTTAAAGGTGTTCGGAGGTTGTGCTTGTCACACCACCCGCCTCATCGTGACTAGACCTGTGACTTGCGTGCATAAAAGACTGTTATAAAGCTAGTAGCCCAATTAGGAAGCCGTAATTTCGACACGGCTGAGGACACTCATCGCACAAGTCATACCCAATAGGGATTTTATTCAGCTTGGCATTAGGACAATGATGAGTAGATATTGCCACAGTAGAGAATTATTACTCCTGAATAAACCTTGTAGCACTTAATTCCGGAGTTTTCAACTACACACTTATTGGGGAGAGAACACCTCTACTCGTTAACTTGCCTAAATAACCCATTAAACAACCGAATCCACAGCAACAAGACAATTCTTGAGGTGGGTGATTGTGCCTCAAGAGGAATTAGTTTGAGGTGGGTGATTACTCCTACTTGTACGTCAGCTTTTTTTATTCAGCGGCTAGTTTATGTAAGCTGTTGCACGCCTTGTGCAGCATTCTTTCTATGCCTCATTCTATGCGTGTGAAGATCATCGGGTTGACGCCTGCTAGAGATAATTTAAATTTTAATATAAGCTAAAATTATCAGTTTACCTGTCCTTGGACGAAGGTGCTATGAGACGCAGTTTAAATAATGTAGTTTCGTGAGCAGCTGCTGGAGCTCATAAAACTGTGAGTCGTGGTCGCAGCTTTTCATTTGTGAGTCAGTTTCATGTTTTTTAAATAACTGTGTGGTGTAATATTGTTTGTCTTTACATTCTGGTTTTGGACGCCTGCCTAAAATGTAGTTTAGGCTTAACTACATTCTTGCTTCTCTGTATAGTTCTAGGTGATTTAACGTGTTGTAGATAGTTTTTTGTCTACTGCCCAATGATTTACTCAAAGTTTAATTGTCGCTACCATGCTACCACCCCTTGAGCATTAGGTGTAGTCTGTTGAAGTGTTCTAATTGTCGTCGTCAACAACTTTATTCGATGGAGCTATGGTTAGCGTCTACGGACTACCTCCATTGATTCACTATTTTAACATAATATTAAGGAGGTTTTATTGGGCCTGAAATGCTGCCCTCTAGTCAAATCGCTCCACTAAATACCTTTAATTTATCTAGTCATCAATGTAACTATTTGTATTTTAGAAATGTTTTAATATTACTCGGCTCGTTTTTTCAATTAAATATTTATTGTATATTTTGGAGTAACGTAATACTTTTGAATAAGCAAATTTGCAATAATTTATTCTTTTGAATGAGTGTTTGAAGTATTTCTATATTTGGAAGTAAGTGGGAGCAAAAGAATTTGGTTGAAATGCATAAAGTGTAAAATTGGGTAGTACAAAAATTTAGTTCTAGTCTATGGCCATAACCACAGACATGACAAATGGCAACACCAATCACTACAGTCGCAAGGCAGGATACAGCACATGTATCAAAACTTACACATTGCTTGGGGGAGGAGAATGTGAACGCTTCTCCCCTCGTCGTTCTTCATAAGTTTGTGGCTCAGTTTTCACTTCCGTCTTTAGATTGTTGCTGATCTGCGTTTCATCTTTAACTTTGTTTTCATATTTATCTTCAGACTTAATAGCACTCTGGTAAAAAGGACAGAACAAATGCAGAACAAATGTTACTCTAACTAAACTAATGTTATTTATATTTTGAACACTTATTACTCACAAGCTCAAAATCAAAAACTAAATACCTAAAACTTAGTTTTTAAGTATTAGATGTAGGACAATACACATACGACACTGTACTTCTTACTTATTATGTAGTACCATTCAAATTTCATTTTAAAAAGATAATTTAAAAAATAATAAAATGAGTTTTTCATGAAAAGATTTGAATCACAAAAGTGAAAAAATTTAGCTATTTAACAGTTGAAAAATGACTGGATTCTGAATTTGGAAGCTTTCACTTCTTTAGATGTTTAATTTTTCTCTTTTGGTGTAGTAGCCTACCTCACTATCCCCCTCCCCTCTCCTTGAATCCTTTCTCTCTCTCCTCTCCATATGTGCAAGGTTACGATGAATTAGCTGTCACACCACTCGCCTCAGACTTACGCAAACTGGGATCAATTTCTGGCGGGGTCACTCCCTGAATTTTCACACATGGGAATTATTCCAGACAATGCTACTGGTCGGTAGGTTTTCTCGGGGATCTCTCATTTCGCCCCGTCTTTTATTCTGGCACTGCTCCATACTCACCTCACTTCACCCCTCATTGGCTTTCCAAGACGTCAATGTTAAGATCTGCCTAAATCTCTCCACTCCTCTCCATGTGTATGAGCACATGTACATGTGTGTGGACACACACAAGCATGCACAATTAATTTGTTCACTTCCAATGTTCAGCAAATAAGTCTTTTTGAGAATATTTCAATGTTCAAAAGTTAAAAGATACCTCATTAAGTTCCCAGCACCTGCATCTATATTCAGACAGTTTCAGGTGATGCCAGCAAATTTCAAATCAGACTTTTCTATACTTTTTAAAGTTTTCCCGACCTGTAGCAACCCAGGCTAACACAGATGGCACCTGCATTTGCAGGAGAAGTAGGCAAATTGTTAAAATAACTTTATTAAGTATTCAGAAGAAATATTTGCAAAATAAGAAGAAGAAACTTCCAAACATAAATTTGGCGAGACCTGGAAATGAAAAAGTTAAATTCCAGAACACTGATATCAATAAAAACTTTGCTAAGAAATTCAGCCTGTAAGCTGGAGAAAATTAATTTCACTGTAACAGCATTGCAAAATAACTGTATCCAACTGTATTTTAGCTACCAACATTCTTAATTGTGCATTTGTGCAAATAGCACTATTTGCACCACAGCGAAATTCTAATATGTACTTTATTCTACTTTGCATCTTCACCGATGAAGATGTACTACAAAACAAGAAAGGGCAAGCTAACGGATGGACGAACAAAGCAACTATCATAGAACCAAGTCAAGAGGAAGATTATAAAAGACTATGGCTTTGGAGAAACAAGCACTAAGAACTAAGAGCCAGTATGTAGTCAAGTCAGAGTGAACTTTAACGTAAATGCAAACTATTTAAACCATTTTATATTCACAACATTAGTAAATTTACAGCAGTCAGTGCAATATTGCCCAAAAGGTATTTAAGTGTGAGGGAACTCTCAGACAATACAAGTAAATCGTGCATATGGCCATAAGTTATATGCTGCAGAAATGACCTTGAAAGGGTTGAATGGCCTCGCAAAAAAAAAAGTGTGTTCCACAGTCAAATACCGCACTATCATGAAACAGCAAACTAAGTCATTTATCTGCACCATGACCAAACTATAAACTCTATTCAGATGAATCATATACCTGCAATTGTGGCTTTTCTTCTTTGAAAGCCATTGGTTCTCTCTCTTGCGCCTCTTGCTTCGGATAATAATCTGGCCTATCTGGCTCTTCTTTGATTCTGACATTACCATTTTCACCATAAGACTCTGCAGCCACATCAGGTTCCTCTAGTTTCTGGCGCTTGTCTCTGTGAGACAGTGAGGGATCTTCAGCTTCCCGGTCTTCGTGAAAGCTTTCCTCAGTGGAAGTTTCCATTATACTGGTTTCCTGAATTGCTAAAAGGGCAAAAAAAAAAAAAACATAATAAAGGTTTCACAACATGCACATATATGCATTCAGCACAGAAACACACATTTACATGCACTCACACACAACACACAAAACTGGTTTGGTGTGCTTTTGTCAAATTGGTGGTAATTATTAAGTTTAGGGACTTTTCTGAAAAACACAAAAAAAATTAAAAAATTATGATATATTTATACTCTACTAATCACATAGAACACGAACATACTAGGGGCGTAACTTTAAAATAAGTACAACATATTTACAAAAATTGAACAAAATTACGAAATGAGCAGTATAGCGAGTTTGTTTACGTTTCTGAATGAAACGTCCTAGACCAACAAAAGTTGCATTAATGGTTTCTGCACAACTTACCTTGTTCATATTCAAGAGGGCGTAATGTTAAAAAAAAACTTGCGAAATATGTTTGTTTACGTCAATAAACGTCGGAGGAATTATGCCAGCCCCCTACCTAGATGAGTCAATTTGCATTCTTTTGGTGTGTTTTACGGTTCCTTTAAATTCCTACAATCCTACATTTGTATTTTTGTGTAAAACCTAAACATCCTAGGTTAGTGTAAAACCTAAACATCCTAGGTTAGTGTAAAACCTAAACATCCTAGGTTAGTGTAAAATCCAAAAATCCTAGGTTAGCGTAAAACCCAACAATCCTAGGTTAGTTTACAAATGTAAAATAGTGATTCACCCATTGTGGGGTAGGATAGGTGGGCACATATTACGAAACTAGTCGTACGTTCATGCCCCTCATATATTTGTGTTCTGCGTCGTTAGTAGNAATCCTAGGTTAGCGTAAAACCCAACAATCCTAGGTTAGTTTACAAATGTAAAATAGTGATTCACCCATTGTGGGGTTAGGTTCTGTTAGGTTAGGTGGGCACATATTTCAAAATTAGTCGGATGTTAATACCCCTAGTATATTCGTGTTCTCAATCATTAGTAGAGTGGAATTCGTAAAATGTAAAATAGTGATTCACCCATTGTGGGGTAGGATAGGTGGGCACATATTACGAAACTAGTCGTACGTTCATGCCCCTCATATATTTGTGTTCTGCGTCGTTAGTAGAGTGGAAATATACCACTTTCCATGATTTTTCCTTATATTTTCAGAAAAGCCCCTATTTTGAATAATTACCTAGCCTACTACAAAAATGGATATTTTATGCCAAGCATTCCCTAAATATAAAATATAATCAATTGGCTGCCGATTGAAGAGAAATCAAATCAGACAGCTCACATTGTGATCTAAAGTTCACTACAACTAGAGTGAAAGTAATGACCCAACCAGTATAACGCTGTAATAATGCTGGATTTACAATGCCACGACAGTCCAACATCACAGCCCCGACACCGACGTACATATTTCAACAGCCAATCAGAAGCAAGGTCACCCCGACAAAATCACGGCTCCGACAGGCCGACAAAAGTAGATTAAATTTCAACTTTTGTCGTAATCTGGCTCACTGGGCAGTGTAAATAATAACATAAACACAACCTTACACAACAAAATGTCATGCTTATGTGACTGATGTGGGAAATTTTACTCTAAAAATATGTTACAGGTATATACTGATTAATGTGTAGAAGAAAGATGCCTGGTTGTTGATGCGATGAAAATATATACTGATGGAGAATAGTACATTTAGATAGCTTTTGACTGTTTTCACAACAAAATAGTGTAAAATATATTGTGATTTCTGTGCATTCCAACGAGAAAGTATAGCACATTACAGGCCATTTTAAGATTTGCTGACAGCTACGATACGTTTGACGGATGGAAACTGTCCGAGTATTGTAAACAGTGAACACATATTGGTGGCGGATATTGTCGGATGGACATGTCGTGTCCGATTGTCGGAGCATGTTCGTCGTGGTATTGTGAATCCAGCACAACCCAACCGCTTAAGCCTACGAGACCTTTGCATCTGGAAACAAATCAAAATTTTGCTGCAGGAAGGCCTATACTCAATCTAAGTAACAGAATGATCACAATAAATTAACAT
Organism: Clitarchus hookeri; assembly: GCA_002778355.1. Lineage (NCBI taxonomy): Eukaryota > Metazoa > Arthropoda > Insecta > Phasmatodea > Phasmatidae > Clitarchus > Clitarchus hookeri. The sequence continues at coordinate 96,008 of NQII01002894.1, read as the reverse complement.
CAAAACGAACACCCTTTTCAAATGTAACTGAATCAAAAACAATGTAACTAACCTTACACATTCAAGAAACATTATAAACATTGTTTAAAAAAACAACATATTGTTTGCTCCAGCCAGCCATTTAACAAAACTAAAGTGTATTCTTACCAATTACAAAAGAAAAAACTAATACCTTACAAGAGAAACACTGCAAGAATATATTGCATTAACTTTTCAGCCTACCATCACTCAAGCGTATATTGGAAAGCAGTTGTGCAAATAATATAGAAATAAGCATTCCATAAAACAATCTCTCATAGTATTATTAATATTAAAAATCTACCATACAGCCTAAATTTTTTAACTTTTTTGATACATACATTTTTTATACATTCAATAAACAACTCTGGGAACAAGCTTAGTCTGTGAATGCTAACACAAAATAAACAAATATAGTTGCGACATTAACAAATGTAAACTGATCTAATATTAAACAAACATTAATTACATACCATTTCCAGTTTCGTTTTCCAAAGCTTCTCTTAATCGGTCAACAAGCGCAGCTTTGTTTCCTTTCGTATCTAATCCTCTGGAAGATAATTCAGCTCTTAACTCCACAACCTTCATTTTCGCTGGATCCATATTATCGGCCATTGTGCCAAGCTCCTAAATAAATTCAAAATAGAATGTTTCAACCAAAACTTTCACTAATTCAACTAAAACAACGTGAAATTCACAGCACTAAGAAATTTAATCCATAAAGACGCCATCAACTCACGGCTTCAACATCACAAATAATGCCCTACAAAACGCATTCTACCATTGGCCAAAACCGAACGATTATACGGGTTCTCCACCAATAACAGTTATAGAATACACAGAAAATATTCTAAAATACGAAGAGCATAATTGGTCAGAGAGAAGCGCTAAAAGGAAACCCAGTTTCATAGGAATAATAAAATTCCGGTTTAACATGCACTTCAAAATAAATGGAATTATCCTTATAGAAATTTTAAAAAAATTAAAGTGGAACAAAATATGTTTTTTTTGTATTAAGCGTGACTCTGGCAAANTACCTAATGTTAGTCAATTCAAACACCAACATAATTTATCTAATGCCTTTTTGTGCAAGAAATACAAATTTATTTTACTGAATTCTTTACGAAAATGGAAATATTTAAGCAATTAATGCGAATTAAATAACGCACATTTTAAGGAGATTATAGTTACAAATAATTAATTTGATGTATTTTGAAAATTTCATTAAATTTTACTTCATTTAAATTTATAAATTCCTTTATCCCCCACCCCATCCAGAAAGGTCTGAGTGTCTGACCTGGTTAGAAGAAAAAGGACCTAAGGAGTCAAGTTCATACCCACTCAGGAAGTGGACTGCCACCATCTGCCTGCCGTTTCTGTGATGACCAACTCATGCACTAGCATGATTAGTGCTCAAACTTCCGTAAACGTCTGTATAATGGGAAACCGAAGTCGGGAAGCGCCGAGAAATGTTATAGCTGGCAGACATTACCTACCCCCAGGAAATCAGTGTTGATCCTGGCCAGACTCCACATTAGGTACTTATTTCACAAATTTGCAGTAACAAAAATCAAGTCATTAGCATACCCAGTGAGACTTCGTCGAACTGAAATGTAGGTTCCGCGAGTGACATCAACTCGCCCACACCGACTACTCCCCCCTCTTCTATCTGCAGACAGATGTGAGCAAGGCGGGATTGGGTTCAGTTGGATGATCAGGGCGAATGACTTGTCGAAAATGCGAGTGCGAAATTTGGGAAGGATGAGAGACATTACGACGATAACAAGAGCGAAGGCCTCGCTGTTATTTGGAAACTGAAACATTATTTACACGACCTGGAAGAGATGTGAGTTTACTATAAGGACGGACCACCAGAGCTTGAGCTTGTTCTGGTCTGAGAAGGTGCAGGGTTGGAAGTGCAATTTCACCTGGTGGGCCACAATGCTCCAAGCGCTGAACTTTGTCTTTGAACATGTTCCTGGTAACTATAACGAGCAGTCCTGAGACCCGAAACCCGACCGTCAGGTATGGAACGACACCACATGGGGTAAAATCTTTCCCCTGTCCCATTGCTATGAGTAAGTTGACCAGCCCCCAGAAGTGACATGCTTGATGCACAGATAAACCCAGTTGAAACCTCTGATGAAGTATGGCGTGAGATCCTTGAGGTGTAGGTGACGGACGAGTTCGTGCAGAGTAAGCAGGCAGCGAGCGCCCCGATGACGCCCCCGTGTGGCCATGTACCAACTACACCATGATGACACATCAGCAGGCCACTCTGACACTGACGAGACTAGGCATGCTGTGGGCGAACACTTCCAATGGTTTGAGGTCAACAAGGCGACTCTCCAGTATGTGTGTAAGTGTTGTGCCAGATGCGCAAGTTTCACAATCATGTAACTGCAGGGGCCCAAAAAACCAATCCAGCCATTATATATACCTGCGCTCGATGCTATGGGCCCCTAATATAGCTAGAACCACCTGGGGCAAAGCATTCGTAGCCATCATGACCAACCTCTTTACTCAATTGGGTGGAGACATTCCCCATCAGTAAAACTTGGGCCAGCACCATCGCTTACTTGGTGGAGTCAGAATTTTCTCCTCGATGTGGTTTCCCCTGGGGGCTCCTGAACGAAAACGGCACAAAGTTTGGGGGCCGTACATTGTTTTGTTTACACAAGCGCACCAATGTCGTGGCCAGGATGTCACCTGTGCAGTTTCTAGAAGAGCAGGACCTGCAAAGGACGGGTCAGCAAGGGTCGCAGAACCAAGAGGGGCGGAAGGAGAGTTCCATACTCTGCAGAGAGAGGATGCCGCATGAAAGGGACTTAGCAAGCCCATCAGGCAGCATACATCTTGGTTCATACGCCTACCAACTCCACCTACCTGAGTATAAACGCATACAGCATTGGTATGCACACACCACCCCATGTCAGCTGGGCAGAAACAGTTTTGTGTGTGATTACCCCATCGCTGGATGGGACGCACGATCATAGAAGACCATGCTGGTTCTTCATCCTACCTGGTACACCTCGGTGGTGGCTGGCCACAGAAAATCCACCGCGATGATCTGCATGCAGCAAATGACCAAATAGTGGCCACGCCTCACCAGGTGCAGGTACCCCCACAGAGCTGCGTGACCAAGAGGGCGATGTGAACATGGTCACAGTGTTTGCGACCCCCATCTGCACTGGACCACAGGATGCACAAGACAGCGGGGTCAACACACCTGTTATGATTGCCGGCTTGTAGGGTTTATGCAAGAGAGTTTCATGTCCAGGAACACTGGGTGTGCCACCACTACATGCGCAGGGACTCCGCAGGATCTAGACTGTTCCTCAGACACATACCCGGATTTCACTGGTTTTCCACTAGAGGACTCGGAACCGATTATAGAGCAAACATATCTGGATTGCGCGGGTTTTCTGCAAAAGGACTCAAAATTTATAGTCGAGCAGCCCCTCATGACCAGGAACACCAGACACATCGTAGTTCTATTGGCTACTGGACATTTTCCTGGAGAACTCCATCCTCTGCTGCATGGTAGTTGAGGTGGATGACGGGACTCTACCCACCAATAGGGCTGGCGAGGTGTAGGAGGCTTGCTTGCATTATGGACGTTTCAAAGAACAATCTATACACAGATGAAGGAGGACCTGGTTTGGGGATGCCCGGAATGGATGCAGCCCTACATCCCCGCAGGGTTTAGAGAATCCGCAGGTGTCGTATGCTGTGCAAGAAGATCACCCCATGCACCCACTGGCGCAGGCAGCCACACTACTGCTGCCACACATCCCCTATTCACGCCCACATCACACTCGAGTTTGACATGCATAGAGCCACACTACCTCCATTTAACAGGACATATGTATTCTGGCCTCATGCGCTAGCGCTCATGAAGTTCTAGAGCATGCAGCAGCTTTGGTTATTTTTTATGTTTGTTGAAGCAGGGAGGTTAGATTTGTCATTGTCTCCTTGTGCCCTCTCTGACCGCCGCAATCACATCAACTGAACCAGCTGCACTGGGCCGCACCAACCACATCAGGCCAAGAGTGCGTAGTGCAGGCTGACAAGACTAGAACTTGCACCTTCTTGCCAACAGGTACTACGTGACTCAAGTGACCATCATACTTGACTTATTACATGGGGTAACTATTTTAATAAATTAGTAGGCCATCCGAAACAGTGGTTACCCCAAAGCCACAGCCGTTGGCTGCACGGGCCATTGGTCGTTACATCGTAGGATTTCATGCCGCGACATATGATGTAACGCAACACCAGGTGACGTCAACTGGCCTCTAAGCTGAAGCTGGAGTGCTAAGTGTCCCAAAATGCGACCAATAGTGCGCAGCTTTTTTCTAAAGATATCACACACCTCCCTCCCATTCAAAGCTACAGCCAGGAGTGGGTTTTATTGTATTAAGAGCCATCGAGCATGGCAACCCACACCCCATTGACCAGGTGGACAAGTCCATCCCTTCAGGAGACAGCCATCTGTCAACACTGTAGCCAGTGAAATACAAACACGTCACAGGAAATGTAATACAGAGAATTTCTACAAGAAAGTGTAATAGTGTATTCAATGTCAAGTTATAAGAGCTTAATCGTGTTTTCATAAAGGGAGATTGCCTATAAAGGCCTCCATCATAATAAATTTTCATTTAGTGTGGTGACACTCCCCATCAACCTTAACAGACGTGGATTTAATCAACAGGGGTATCACAAATGTGTACATTTAATTTATATAATTTTTCGCCATTACGATAATGCTACATAGTGTTTATGTCATGTTTTACCATTCGGCATTTTACGTCAGTTTTCGTCCCTTGTGACGGAAGGTTATGCCACTCGTTCAGTTCGCTTCAGCGCACGAGCTAGAGAGCCAGATTGGTAGTATGGTCGCCAGCTCCGCGAGCCCTCTCGGTACCATCATTTAGACTGATATAATTTCATTGCAATTGTATCTTAATTAACGGCAACATTTGATTTATTTTATGTACCGAGGGGAGAACCACTTGCATTCTCCCCAGAGCACTTAACACTACCGCCTCATTTCACGCTAAGGTCAATGGGCGTAGACGCATAACCACTATGCCAACTTACGTAATTTTCATGCTAAGTTCAACAGCAGGCCTGAAGTGCTGGGTCCATTTCTTTTAATATTCCCATTTCCACTTCTTGAACAGTAAACAGCTTTACAAAATTCAGTGAGTGTTGATTAATTGTCCTCTGGAACACATAGGGTGCTACAGCACTTGTAGTACCACCCACAATTAGCTAATAAATTGAAGGCGTACGAGACGGCCGACAGTCTCGTCATAAGGTCAACGCGTAAGTAGTGTAATATTAAGTGCTAGACAACTTCATCATCAAACTGATGGTGGCACTCCCTCCCCCCTCCCGGGCCTGAGACTGCATGTCCCATATCACTAACTCTCCGTTAAGTTATGGCGCCAGGCAATTCTACACTCAACCACACTGGGTTACCTCGACCATGTCAATGTCCTGAAGTAAAATGCAAAGTTTTGCGTGCTTTGTTCCCCTATTGCAGGTACAATTTAAAAAGGGAAGCAGGTTCGACACTGTAACCAGGCGATGGCTATTGAGGTTTCAAGAAAAAACTTACTTTTACGTGAGGTCAGGGTTGGAGAATGGTAGGGACATCACCGCTGCACTGTTCTTCGTGCATAGTTTTGGCGGGAAACACTCACCAGATATGTCTTGTAGATTTCTTATCTATTACTCTGCTATTGTGGGTAATGGCCGAGTCACGCAAGTAGCTAGGCCGTTCTTCTGATCTTCTACGTTTCAATTGAAGAGGTATTACTTGCGGTTCGATAGGCTGCTAGCTGTGGGCAGTCGAAGTTGGCCCAGTACCACTGCAGGTACCCATTGTGAGGTGGACAGTTATGCTGGTATCAATGTAGCTAAAAAAGTACATTTAGTAGGAAAAAGTCCATTTTCAACTGAAAACACTTAAAAACCCTTAAAACTACTGGTTGGTAGGTCCAGCCCCTGAAATGCCTTTAAGAAGCACAGCTTGCAAATCAAAATTCTGACATAGGTATGGAAGTCTTTTATTGATGTACCTACACTAAAAACCAATTAGCGATACTCATGTCTTGAAGCGGACCCGAATAACTAAGCCCGTCGGGAGCTGATGTGGAAAACAAGCATGTGCTCTCTGGATTAAAAAGGGGAATTCTTACTCCTGGGGCTGTAGGTCTGCAGGAGGTGGACAGGTGCCTCCCCCCCAGACGTTGAAGTTACGTTAAATAATATTCTGGTTGAAAAAAGAACAAGTGAATTATATTGTTCTTTGTGGTAGTAAAAGAAGTGCCAGGAAGTCGCGAACCATGTGGCCTACGAAGATGAATGCCTGCTTCAGAGTGAATGGGTGCAGGTGTCTTTCCGGCCACTTACCGTAAAGACATCTCCAGTCGGGAACGCGTGACCGTAAAATAAATTCAAAATAAGGTAATACCCTTATTGTATACATTATGTAAGCGGGAAAATTCCCTTAGTTAATCGTAGACTTAACATTGTCCCTATCAAAAACCTACTTGTTTTATCAACTAAAAAACTACTTAGTTATTGTTAACATGGCACTTTCGCGTTGCTAAGTTTACAGGCACGTAGTGTTGGGAATGTGTCTATCCGAGCCCTTAAACCTGTTGACTGCTGCAGAAATAATCAAGTACCATTTTACTGACTTTATTCCTACTAAAATAACAAAAAATGAGATGGCCCCAGTAAGGTGATGCATGTAGAGGCTAAACTAAGGTTACTACGGGTGATGCCCGCGCTCCATGTAGGTAGTCGTTGGTACTTTACTTTAACGTAATTTAAATAATGCATTAAGACACAGGTAACTTGTGGTTCACACACTGTGTACAGTGGAAAGGATTATGCTCCTCTTTTGCGGACCACTAACACTCGCAAACACTTGGTGTTGCACAATAGCATCGGTTTTTCGTACACATCCTGATCAGGTGCGCTACGAAGCCTGATGTCCCCTACATGGGTGCTATACTCTGATGGCAGTGTTGAGTGTGAGCACACATGCTGGTCGGTTGGGATCCGAACCACGAGATTATCTTGGTGGCCCACACATGGTCGGATCAAATTGGGACAGTCAGCAGACTCGCTCTGTGCTGGGCAATGCGGGTATTTTCCCAAACACCATCGAGATTTTGTACCTGATAACCACATCCGCAGTTCTTGTCGTCGGCGCGGTGCTCTGCTGATGTATTGTGACGCAGCGAACAGTCGCAGAGACCTGTGAATTTGGGCTCAAGTCAATGTCTCCATGAACACAAGTGCTGTTACAGATGTGGGGTGTGTGGAGCCTGCACAAGTAAGAGTAGCTCACCTTCTGGCTAATGACGTTACATTAAACCAAAGTTATGTTCATGAAAAACAAATATACATTACAATTTACACGATTTTCCATAAATATGTAGCAGACTATGTTTCTGTTGGGTTCATTGGAGTTAGTACGAGTCCGAGTTCATAGCTGAACTCGCCCTAATCAGGGACGCTATACTCTGCTTGGTGATAAGTTTTAACAGCAAAGTGTGATGCTGTATCGCTGATGGTTGCGACACGGCGCTCGTCCGTGGCTGCTTCTGTTCTATGGCGCAACGAACGGTCGCAGGAAAGACAGTTTGAGCTGACGTCAGTATTTATTTTGCCACCACTCCTGTACATGTTTCTGTAGATGTGTGACTGCCTCAGGGGCAGGAGCACTTCAACATCTACTAGGTCCTTAGTTTGGGTTAGGTTAGACTCACAGGATCGGGGGCTTGACCTGATTGAGCACTTTAACAGTCGGGCGGGTACGCCGCCGGCTCGTCACCAAGTCTAACTGATTTAGGTTGGGCTTGCAAGTGCATCACGGCAGATCCGCTGACTTAACCTCTCACTGACGTGGGTCGGGCACTCGTCGACTTCGTCCTGTTAGGGTCTCCCAACCCAACAGGCTGATGACGATGGCCTCTGGCGAGGGGTTGGCTCTGCAGTGGCAGGCAGGCGTCCGGCCCACTGTCGGTGGCTGGCTCAGCGCCCAGTAACAGGACGATGGGATGAGCAGCTCCAGCGGTTTTCATTAAGGGAGGTAACTGCAAAGTGAAGCCTCTATAGTTGGTGGATGGTGTGAGCTCGTTCCCAGGGGGTCAAGTAGTGCTCGTTTCTCGGCGAGGATAGCAGCTGCCTTCCCATTGGTTTACTTACTTCCCCTTCTGTGGGTGAGGGGCATTTACCAGGTATGAGGCACTACGGTTCAAGTCCGCACTGGCAGGCAACGATAACCCTAGCTAAGTGTAACGCAAAAGGGGCAGATCCCTCCTTGTCAGGCCTGGCACTCCTTCCAGCGGATTTGTATGCGGTGGATGGAGTAGGTTAACTGACAAGGGTGTTGTAGCCTCTTCGTAGTCTCTCTTGATAGTGGTCGGGGCTTTACCACACTTGCCTACCAGGTCCACAGTATGGGTTGTTTTGCGGCTGATGTACGTCGTCCTTTTTAGAGGACAGACCGCAGTCCTACTCTAGATTCGGCAAAGCAGTTCTTAAACCGCCATTCCCTGCCTCTCCTTTGTGGGGTGACACCAGGAAGGACTACACATAGTTCACACAATAAGGAACAGAAGGCACTTAGACTAGTAAGGTGTTTTATTGTCCAAAATAGAACACTGTGATGTGTATATGACATAAATAACACTCACGGATAGGATCGTGTGGGACATACACTTTACCTTGATACACACTACTCTCTCTGTGAAAAACAAAATAATTTTCAGGAGAAAATTATTCTGGGTTGGGTTCAAGCATGCGAACTGCATTAAAATGTAATAGGACTTTAAATGTGTAAACCTTTTACTAAGAAATAAAGAAATTAATTATGAAATATCAAATTCGTTTAATTCTGTTACTCATTGTCATTAAAGTTATTGAATTAAATAGCATAAGTTTTTTGAAGCACTACAAACTCCCAAAATTCAAAATGAAAGTTTGTTAGTAGTAAAACTGAAAATAGGATAAGGGAAAATTATAGTGTTCCAGCTGTGCTCAGTTTACAAAATAGGACTCCTTTTCTCATGAGCATCAATGGGCAAAACAAAACTTTTATTACAATCATCAGAAACTGAAAAAAAAAAATTAAATTGCAGTTTGTATGCTGGTAACATAAAACTGGTACGTCGCTTACCATTACTGATGATTTAAGACGGACAAAACTTATTTATTATAAATAAAACCATCTTCCATTTACTTTAGAATTTTTATAGTCTAAAAATCTTTTGCAGCTTCCAAAGCAAAAATCCATTCAAATTTGTATCAGTAGGAGTTTTGCATCATACTATGCGGAGCAGGATGTAGTACGTTCGCCCGCCTGAGAGAATAGGAATATACTCTGTCCATTATACAAAGAGCGCAGTGGCTTTAGCCGTAACCTCTTCCGAATGGAAAGTAACAAATTTTAGTCCACAATGAGTTATCGCGGAAATGCACCCAATCTTAATGAAATTAAAAATCAACGCCATTAAAACGAGTTACTCTCCCAAATAACTTATCTCCGATACAAATTAAAATATTCGGTGCGAACTTCGCAGTAACTGGACGTCCATACAGAAAAATTCAAAACAAAACTACTAAACCAACTAACAAAATACAAATCTAATGAAACTAAACTTCCTAACAAAAATTCAAATAACAATACATATATTAATTAATATAAATAAAAAATAAAATTAAGTTTTTCAAAATTTCAGAGAGTCCAAAATATCTAGAATACACAATGAGAAAAACATTGAACAATACATATTTCAGAAATGTAAAACAATATAATAGCTGAAATAAAATAAAATAATTACACTTGAAGCATACATAAAAAAAATACAACTCTCTCTCTCTCTCTTTCTGCAGTCACATGCTGCAACATGGTGACCCGTATTCTCCTGCTGTAAATCAATGCACTGATTAACTTACGGAAAATAAAATCAAAAGACAGGTGAAGGGGCCTGTCTGCTTGAAGAGCCTTGCCTGAAGGGAAAGAGCAACGAATTACGTAGCAGTCAGAACTGTACCCTAACTGAAGCTGTGTTGTCCTGGAGGGACTAAAGGGGGGGAGTATGGGGTGTGGAGATGACGGCAAGTGTCAAGTGTGGGAGAGAACGATGACACTTAGGGGCTGCAGCATGTGCTTGAAGAAGTCTGGCGTTGGACACTGGTGATCACTGGGCGTTCTCTCACAAGGTGTAGGAGGGCAGACAGAGCAGCTCGCCTTAGCACGACTGGTGCTAAGGCGAGCTGCTGGTATCAACTGCCGTTCTGCAGATCCACATATCCTCCTGCGCTAGGGATGTCGGGTTCCTTCGGACAGCTTCGGCGGGGTGGCTCCACCCTTCGTAGGCGGAGCTGCTCTTGCTGCCATCTCTCGGGGGCGGCTGCAAGGTCTTCTTGGTGTGCGGGTGGTATCGGCTGCATGAGCTTACGGGCAGAGCTTCGCTGGCATGGTTGACTGGTCTCCTTTCTCATGGGGTTTCGTTAGGCAGGGACAATTTATAACATCCTCCTTCTTGAGGTGCATTCCGCTCTAGGCATCCAACTTATCTATGGAGACTGAATACTGGCCTGTGTGGCTGGCATTCAAGGTCTGTATCACTTCTGGGGCACGTGATAATGCTGAGTCGCATCAAAAAGAAATAGTATATCTACTCATACTCATGACTGTATATTAGGGTAGTATATTTTCCAGCCATTTCGATCACACTTCATTCTTCACGCACGTGGTCTGCACGAGACCACGACTTCAGTCGCGCGCTCGTGTCCTAGCTTCCGATGACCATTGTGCATTCTCTCCATAGGTAAAAAGATTCTGAGTCTCTCCTTGGAGTTCCAACTGGATGGGTGCGAGCAGCGTAGCCTGCGGGGTCTCAACTTTGTTTACACCTATTTGTTTGTTCTGTGTGTTAATTCATTCTGAAAACTCTTGATTTACTCCCGCAGCTGGCCTGGTCCTAAAAGCCTAGGCTACATTCGCAATAGCACAGACGCACAAAAGTTGAACCTGCATTAATCAAGGTCATCTTCTACAAAGCAGCACGGCACTTGCACAGAAAAATAACGCAAATCTTGGCGCACAGGAAGTAAGTTAACTTTAAATTTTCTGTGCGCTGCGTGCAGCCAATAAAGAAACAGTATATGTACTACGCATGCCGAATTGAATAAAAATATATTTGTAAGACATTGAGGAGAAGTTGACTGATGTAGTTTATTGTTTTAACTCAGTATGCCTCACAAGTCACAAGGAAAATAGAATATTCAGAGTCCACCTTATTTTTTTTAAGAGTAGAACATCTAGCTGCCCATCGACAGATTAAAGAGTTCTATTTCGTATATGGGTGAAAATTAACATATTCCTTCTAATAGAATGTATTACGGAACTGAAAACCTACAAATACGACTAATTTTTAGTTACTTTTCTCGAACGTAATTTGTTATTCGTATTCATTAATACTGTGTACAACGCAAGTAAAAAATGAGGTTGGACAATAAACATGTTAACATGCAAGCAGGTACACATACGGAAACACCACAAATTACCTCCCAGCGTAAGCAACAAAGATAAATGTTTTCTCATAATTCTTAATTAAATATGTGCCCAAAATTGGACAAAACTTGAGTAATCACCTTTTAATACATTAAACAGTACATGAATACCAGATTGCTTATAAAGTAACCCTTTCCTTTTTGCTGAAATATGTGGTTACTTATTTTATTTATTGCCAAAATAATTTTACAACAAAATATGTCAATCACATTATTCCATTAAAATTGTATGTCAACGCTAAATCATGTGCCATAAATGCTCACTGAATGGTGCAGAATTTTTTGATACAATATAAACACAAACAAATGTTTTTTTTTATTTAGATTTATATGTCTCCATTGTGGCAGGCTTTTGAAAATCTTTCACATACCACAGAGAATGTAGCCTGTTGCACTTCACTTGTATAGCTACCATCGTATACAAAACTTAATCAGTCAATAAGGAGCCTGCTTTTTACACTAGTGATCAGAACCTGTCCTTAAGATCATACTCCATGCAGCAGGTTTTCATACTGGATTATGTAAAAATACAAACAAGCATTTCAACAAACATTGAGGAGGTAAGAAAAAATCTTGGCAACACAACACAGCAACGCTTGCTCGTCATCAGCAAAAATACCCACATTTTAATACCTAGGTAATTCAAAATAGCTCTGCTAGCCATTAGATGCAAGTGCTTAGGAAACTTCACGATAAGGTGTAAAGATTAAGAAACCAATAAAGAAACAAATGTAAATAATATCGCTGTATTTACGTCTGTATATACTGTACAATAAGAAACTGAGCCTTTTGAAGGAAATGAACACACTGATAAAATAAACACTGTAACGTAATTTTCAACGAGTCCTCTACATCAACTTCTCTTCCATATACAATATATACACAGTATCGAGTCTACTCTACTCTACGAGAAGAGCAAACCACAAGTG
>NQII01002894.1:0-64559 GCA_002778355.1 Clitarchus hookeri | reverse complement strand
ATGTTAAACTCTGTTAGCAACTTCAGCCGCAATGACTTTGATTTAAGCGCACTGCATGGTACTGCATGGTGTGTCTAGCGAGATAAATTTTGCACAACACACAACGTCATGAAGGGCTTTTTTGTTCTTTACAGCCCACCCTCTCTTCCCAGTCACCACTCCCACGCTCTTGAGGGCATGGCTACCCTCCAATCACACATGCATAGCAACAGTGGTAGCCAATAACAGCACAGAAATACAGATTTTCCCTTTCTCTTCCATGAGCACTTTTTATTATCTTCTGACAGCACCATATTCTTATGCATTTATACAGAGGGTTTAGCTTCGGGATACGTTTTTCAATAGTGCTATTATAGCAATGTTTGGCTTTTCTTCTTGGATTTTGATTATGTATTGCGACTTGAATTGTCTGTATTGCCTCTTGACAACCGCTTACGTTATTTTTGTTGGAATACTATTTTATTTACGGTTTTAGATTTTGGTTTTGCTTTTTATTAATTGACGACTAGTTTAAAGTTTTTCGACCTTGACACTGGATTTTAATTTTAAATAATGAGTGCAAACCAGTATTACATAAACCAAAAAAAAACATACTATGTCAATAATAACGGTGCGCCAGCACTGCCATTTTCTGCTGCAACCCATCTTGCTTTTCTCTCGTAAGTGTCAATGTTGTCCTTGAAAATTGGGTATCTGTCTTTTCACACCAGCTTGCACATGCTTGTCGACTGACTTTATGTAAGCCGCTACAGGCCGTCAGTGTGATGAAAAATGAAGGCATGATTGTGGTACAGAGTACAAACAATTGTTGTTTATATCTTTAATTTACCTAACAAAGTTCTTAGCACTGGCTGACAATGTACGCTAGTATTTACCCATAGCTACGCATGCCACAATGTATTGTGACGAAAAGTGGAGGTGCACTGTCTTATAGGATATGCAGTTAAACTTCACCATAACGAGTATGGCCTATAATGAGACGTTCGCTTTAACGATAATTTTTAACTGCACCAACATGCCATATATGAAAAACAAGGTTAAAAAATTTGTTTACGAGTTCTTTTGCTGTAACGATATGATAGTAGCGCTAACTATCAATGTCCTGCACTAGTGGGGCAGTGATGTGTTTTTCTCAAGCTTTGTGCGTTGACGCAGATCAAACAATCAATTTTTGTTCACGTTCATGGTTTCAGTTCGGCACAAGATCATACAATATATGCTCACGAGAGTGGTCACTAACTCCATTTTGTGGATCACTTCACTGCTCTAAGTTACCCAACTCCTTTCATCCAGATGTGACTAGACACATCACAATAATCTATGATGAACGATACCATCTTAAGCAGTTTCTGTTTTAGGTTATCGTGCGGATTTTGATTAGGCACATGGCTTTTTAGTTTACTGTAGTTTGATGTCTTGATTTTCGCAATGGCGAACGGGAGTCAGTGTGAAGCAGAAAATGTAACCAAAAGCTAGATTGGCAAAAAAACAAGTTACTATTGACAGATTTATATATATATATATATATATATAAACACACACACGAGTTTGTCTCATCTTCACATATCACGTCACCCCAGGAGGGATTTGAACCCTGGGCGACTTGCTACCAGAGCCTACCAGCACGCCTTTATGCAAGGGGCACCTATGGACACAGCTGTCAAGAACGTCTTCACCTTTATATCAGATGTCACGCCACTCCTCCAAGTGTGATAGAAGCCAGCCAAGCAGCTCAGCGCTGCCCCTTAGCTCACGGAAGCGAAGTAACCCGAATACAAAGAAAACTGCATTTTTAGTCTCCCACGAGAAATAGCGGCCTTCGCTTCTAAGGAAGGAGCTCCAACCCGAAGACACCCGATAAGCCAAAGGGAGCCGAAGGGCCCGCAGCCGGCTGTCCATGTAGGCGAGCGCACAGCCCATGTCTCACCAGTTGATACTCAGCAGCTCGCTCCACCACCTCGTGTGCTGGAGCTCTCTGCTACTAGCGCCTTCCTCATGAAGGACCACCGCTCTTCAAGACATCTTCCAGACCTTGAACCCCTCGAAGAAGACTTCAGCCCCTTTAACACTCACTACCACTCTGGTGTGCTACCCGAGTCCCTTCTGGACAACAGCATTAGAGTTAGTTAGGGTCAGTTAGTATTATAGCTACCTAGCTGCATCTGCTCTTGTCTAGTTTAGACCCAGGTCTCCTTCACCTGGTATTACCGTAGTTTACTTCTGTTAAATTTCATAGTTAGTTAGGAGTTAGTACGGGCCACTGTGTCTATTCCTCACGGGAATAAACATGTGATCTTTCCTAACCTCTGAGCATTCATTTCTAGGGCGACTGTGACTTTATCCCAAGCAGACGCCCGCCCACTAAAGGATAGCAGGAGAAAGCGTAATTGAAACCCACTTTGACGAACCTAGAGTACGACTGCGGGCTCTCTTAACTGGGCGCATGTACGTCTCAAAGATACACATTAGACGGTCACCCATACTGGGGAACAGAAACTTCAAGGTACCTGGTGCACACGTATGGTAGAGCCACAACCACTCAAAACTCAATCCACAAGGCGGCTAGTCAACCAGCCCAGCCAATTCACTCCATCCACTGCGTTGTTATTTTCGCTGGAAGTAGTGATAAGACTGGTTCTGGAGGTCTGATCCCTTTTGGACCACACCCACGACGTGACTGGACATTCTGGTCAGCCTAGCGCTCCATCCACCACGTTATTTTCGCTGAAAGGAGTATCTGGACTGAATCTGAGTGGCCTAGCCACAACTGGCTTTACACCCAGCAAGGGATCTTCATCAGCAAAGTGGAGAGCTAACAGGGCAGCTACTGAGCCTAGCTTCAACTGCAACCCAGCGCCAACTGCACTCTGCTGTCTAACCCCCTGGAAATGAGCTCAAGCCGCCCGTCAAATGGAGCAGCCTCACCACCCAGTTCTTTCCAGCTCCCTCTTTCAGCCACCCCACAAGACCACAGGCGAGCCACATCCTATCGTCAAGAGATCTTGCCAAGGACTTCCAGTACAACTGGGAATAGACAACCATTGGTTCAGACCCAGCACCAATCAGCACCGCCAGCCGCAGCACCACCTTCGCCCACAGAATGGACACGAATTCCAGCCAGCACCAGAAGCAACAGCGGCCGAGTCAGCAGCTACCCCGGGCCACGCCCAATACAGGTGTACCGGAGATTGTGAGCAAACAAGTAGTGCGAAGGACCGCTAAAGCCACACCTGACTTTGTGCCGTGCCATCAAGCCATGCGCCCCAGCTTATATACCGCCTGGGGACAGGTTAGCAGCCAATAAAGTCAATCCAATGATGTAGCCCGTGTCTCTAACCGACACATTAAAACCGTATCCGACCGTGACGTCATCCCCGACGTCATGCGTCAAATTGATATTGAGAATTTGTTGCCTACATGGAACCTTAACTGATATCTTCATTTGTATTTAATAACAAGGTAGTACTTGCAGGAAACACTCTGTTCGCCTTTATTTTTCCACATTCACCATTCTAATTTACGTATGCTAATTTATATTTTTAACAATTACTTGTTTCTATTTTCGTTAGGCGCTGATGACATCTAGTTGTGTTGCTTTTTGCCTTTGGTATCCAATTGCCTGAAGGCGTTCAGAAAACACATTACTTTTAAAGGGAATTTAAGATGACTATATTTTTTGCTATAGTACTTATTTGGGTTTAGCAATAATTTGCTATACATAGCGATAATTTTCGAGCCATTATCAGGTCTCGCTATAGTGAAGTTTCACTGTATATTACAATCCAATGGTATGTCGATAATTAAAATACAATAAAATATGCGCGAGAAAAAAGGGTTTAAATTACACTGAAAATGCCCTCTCCAGGAACTCATTGTTAAGTTTTCCTTTTCTGGCGTCTTAATACGGCCAGGCTGGCCAATAAAGATAGCATATTCCTAAAGTTTTCAAGGTTACTCTTTTGATTGAAATTAGTATGGTGAGTGCTGTGTTAGCAGTTTAAGAGTTACGTATGTTATTTAGGGTTATTCAGACAGTTAATTACAATGACGAATTATGGATTGTAAGAGGTAAAAAGAAATTCCGTTCTGAAAATGGAACAAACAGGATAGCAGCAATGAGGATTCACTGTAATTTAAAATCAGTGAATGCATTAAATACAATGTGAAATATAATTTATTTACACTAAAATAATTAATTAATTTTGGGATAATTTTTTAAAAAGTTGTTTTATTAAGTGTGAAAATACAGTGGTTAGACTATGTTTGTAGGGGTACTCACTCACTGGAGTGTTGGTAATAAATTAGGAAAAGTAATTAAAAGTTTAATGTTTATGTAAAATGCCAAAAAAAAACTGTTTCTTTTTTGATGGGGATGCATGGACAGAAAGAAGTGTATGAGCACAGGCAGTGTTAATTTTTACTTGTCATGGAAGAAACAGGCCCAAAAAAAAAAAAAAAATCTACTTAATTTTAGATTTTTTTGAATTTAATTATATGTATTTTATTCTTTATTTTCCTAGCATGTTTACTTACAATTCAGAGCACTTTTTTGTGTTTTAAAATATTTAAATGTACTACTACTGTAACTACTGGGAGATCATATCATGTAATTTTACTAACACTTTGGTAGGTAATTTGCACTCAGTTGCTCAACTAACTTGTAATAAGACTGTCATTTATTATATTTATTTGTATTAAAATACCAAAGCATGACTCCATTCACTGCTGGTGGCCTTGTTTCGCTCACCTGTGCCATCCATGTCCTCGAGCTCATCGCTGTGGAACCAGCTCGAGCCGGAGTTCATGTTGATGAGGTCGAGCCTGAGGCGGTTCTCCTCGTAGGCCTGCTTCACGCTCACACACACCATGGGGTACTCCAGCTCTGGCGTGATGATCATCTCAAACACAGACAATGGCGATGGCAGCAAACACTCAAAGTGCTGAAAAAACACCGCACCCTTATTGTCAGCCCAGGATGGTTACTGTACCATATTCGCAGTTTCTTCACACTATTCAAATCAAACCATTAAAAAATCACTCCATGTACGATTTGTGAGGTTGTTTCCTCAATATGTCATGTACCACAAACGTTTTATTTTCTGTTAGCATAAAAGTGTATTATTTTTGTTAATTTGAACTTTTAATTATATTCTAAAGACGTACTTAAAAGTGAAAGTACTTTGCAGCATGTTGTCACGGCGAGACTGACCTTGAGCAGCATGAACTTGTTGAGGGGGTCGTACCACTGCATGATGAAGATGCCGCCCTGCACGGCCCCGCACAGGTACTTGTAGCCGTTGTAGGGGTTGCGGCCTACGCAACACTTTGTGCAGCCCTTCGTGTCCGGCACCTTGGTGGTGAGCGCAAACTTGCGCGGGACCAGCCGCTCAGGAATGCGGTTCACGTGCAGCGAGAACCTGTGCGTCTGCTTCGATTGCAGCGCCAGGAGGTCGTGCCGGTACAGCTGTGGTGTCTTCCCTGCCCCACATACACACACAAACCATTCTTCACCTCACCAGGCAGACAACAACTAAAGTACTATATGCGCTATATTTTTATGCTGCGCTGAAAAGTGCAAATTAACAATTTTAAGGAATAGTTCTACAATAATGTATCAGATTAGAAAAATATTTGCTCCCAAAGTTGGAGTAATTTAATAGCTAGGGTTGCAGTTTCCTAGTTTTTCTATATTTGCTTCCAAAAACCTGTAAATATTTATCTGTCTGTTTAGTGTTTATTTATGTACCACACCCTCTTAATCTTTCATGAAAAAATTGGTGTATAACTGTTACTTAAAATAAAGAAAAATTTAAAACTTGTACCACCTGCTCAACAGGGCTAGTTACAGACAGGGAGAAGTTAGAACATACCACGACAATAATAATAGTTTCCTTTAAAGCACCACGGCTCAGGATTTCAATCTAATGAATGAGGAACAGGAAAGGTATGTGTTAAGGAACTGGACCAGCATCCTCCTACAGTGGCGACGGAAAACCACTCGGGGAAGAACACCTCAGTGCATGTGGCTGGGAACAAATCTATGGCTGAGCCATAACACACCCAACTAGTGGTAGCTATGTTGGTTGGGCCTTGGGCTGTCTGGCTGATGCATTAAGTGCTTGATATTTTGTTGTGGAGTCTGAACACGGAAAGCATTTAAGAAACTTTTCATGCCCAAAGATAAGTTTCGAGTTCTTTTTTTTAACTCCAAGGTTTACTTTTCGCTGCTAAATTTTCTGTACAGGAACTTTGAAGCTGTCTTTAGACACACATCACACTTTAATCTTTATTAGCGTGCCATAAAAATATAGGATCACCTCTTAAAGTCCCGTTCAAGCGAGTTGCCGATGGAAAGACTGCACGCCAGTTGATCACATTGCGCCTAGAGGTGATGAGGTAAGTGGTGAGTGAGCAAGAGTTGACCTTAAAAGAGCTCACACATTTCAAGGCCTCTACCATACAAAATAGCTGCAGGCAGGCAGAACCCTTAACATCTCGTCGACAGCGAAGTCATTAGAGATGGAGCACGTTGCTCAAAGAAGCAGGAATTGGGAAGAAAACAACCATGGTCTGTAGTAAGGAATAATTCCAGCATTCACCTAGGATGATTTCGGAAAACCACGGAAAACTGACATCAGAATGGCCAGACTGGGAATCTATCCCAAGTCCTCCCAAATGTGAGTCCAGTGTGTTACACCACTCCTAGTGAGGTGATTTGGGTGTAATTCCTGGCGTGGTCACGCAATATTTTTGTGTATGGGAAATGTAGCAGATGTCGCTGCTGGCCAGCAGTTTATTCAGAGTATCACCTGCCCTGGCATTCCATTGGTACAAAATTCTTCTTTTCATACACCTCCACAACTAATGAGACCTCAATATTATCTAATTGTTTGTAGTTAATAACGCACTTTTGAAAACCCTGCCTAAAATATAATTTTCTACCAATTTTGTATTCTTTCACCACACAGCCACAGACATGAATGGATTCATGCTTCGATCAAGTGTAAACACAATATTTTTAAAGAAGATAAATACATTTCTACTGTACTAACTCTTACTCTTAAATGCAATACTCACAAAACAACTTCAGATTTTTTTATACACTGCTGCCAACTACAAATATTGGGGCATACAAGTCAGTGTATCAATTAAAAAAAAAAAAATATATATATATATGTAGTAATAAGTAGAGAAATTTATTCCCCAAAGTTTAATTTGAAAAATGCTCAACTAACCATGAACCAGCTATTCCTGATGTTTTGGATTAATTCATTTCTTCTGTCACAAATTCCATTTCAAAAAGTTTATAAAATTTTTTTAAAAAAGATAAAAACCACTTACTTCTAAAGTTGCTTAAATTTTAATCATGTTTTTAAAAGTTATCTGCCTAAGGGAAAATTGCAGCATTTCTCTGGGGAGATTAATGCTACGATACTGGAAACAGCTGTCAATCAACACCTACTTTAAAAAAATTAAAATAAAAAATAAAACATCAAACCCAAAACAAAATTTACCTTCCCAGCTGTGGAGAAAATTCTTTAAAAAGCCAGACGGTAGAGATCATTCACTTGAAAAAAATACGCAAACTCTCTTAAATAAACTTGAAGGACATTTCACCTGCTAAATATGTTTAACATACCGGAAAGGGACATGAGCACATCCTTGATGACGTACATCCAGATGGTTCGGCGGGGGTAGAGCTGGTCGATGGCAGCATCATGCAGCTCGTTCAGGTTCAAGTTGTAGATGCCCTCCTCGGCTCCGATGAGGATGTGCTGGTCGCGGGTGTCGGGGTGGATCCAGCTCGCCGTGCAGTGTATCCTCAGCGGGCAGCCATTGAACACCTACAGCACTCCCCACGCTACAACCAGCCCACTGCCACAACCCGCCTTTACTTAGCCCTTTCCAAAACACATTTTTAGGGTTGCACGAATATTCAGTATACCAAAACGAAAACAACAAATTACAACTTTCCTTTTTGTTTCGGTAAGAAATTTTGTTGCAGAAATTTGTAACATAACGAAAATTCTCGATTTCAATAATTATTTGGGTGTTTAATGAATGTTCATTTAGTGCATAAGCAAATTAAAATATTGTGTGTAAGAGTGTTTTGATTATTTTAAAACATAAAATGGAAATTTAAATTTAGACAAGAACCTTAGTAGCAAAAACTCCATTTCCAACATTTTTTTGGTTTAGTTTAGACACAAATTTGTTTTAATAAATCACTTGCTAAAATGTTATGAAATTCATTAAACTTTCGTTAAAACTAAGGGCTAATGAAATTATTTTTCACTTTCATTTCAGTTTCACAAAAATTCATAACATACATTTTGTTTTTGTTTCATGAGAAAAAATAGGCACATTCGCAAAACCCTAAATATTTTCAATCCTCAAACTACAATTTTACCAACCCTATATCACAACTCACTACAACCTGGCCCTGCTCGTTGCTACCACGAGCAAGTATTGAGAGACACGGACATCCCGCAATGCAACGGTTCACAAACACAACCTGTCAATCTCTATCAACCCTTCTCCCAAGAAAGTAACGAGAATTGCAACCACACAACCCGACCTGGTCCTGGCCAGTGGCTAAGAAGGATAGCAAATATTGTAGAACGGAATCAAGAGAAACAAGAAGTGCAGAAATTGAGAGATTCGTAAACCTACACCTGCACAGCCATGCAACCTTGGGAACGCACCACCGGTACTTTAATGCTGTGCACTTTCAGCGCAAATCAACGTAACGGTTGAGTGACCTTTGTGAATTAGGACCATATTTTTATTTGGAGCTGTCTGTTTTGATCTAGTGCTGGTATACGGAACTAAAACTGGTAGTTAAGTTGTATTATTTACAATCTCTCATGTTACACAAGACAACAACACACATTATCAGGCTTTAATTCTGCCACAGCACAGTCCTGTCTTTATTCAGCACTGGCACTATGTCAATCAACCCTAACTCAACCTAGTGCACAAAAGTATGGCTATCAAGGAAATTAGGTAGTATTGCATACACCACAACCAACGTGGTACAATATGTTGATATTATGAAGTGCAGTGAAAGCTACATACATGCAAACATAGCCCTCAGCTTTGCTTTGGCAGATTGTACAAGGATGCTGTAGTTGGAGAACTGGCCAATAGACTGTGAACACAGTGTGCTAATCCTGGCGCCACACATGGTGTCGCCAGACTGCGTAACTTTTCACCCGTTGACATCGCTAACAGCTGAGCAGTACATGTGCTCACTAGCTACCTTCACATGGGCTAAGTCACGGCATGTAAGATTTTAACACAAATTTTTTTTTCCCACAAGCGGGGACCAACTACACTATTATCTATGGGCTAGGCTCACTACACAACATGCTTAACTACTTTGTAGAACTTAAAACTATTGAAAAAACCAATCATCGTAAGTTGAATGCACTTATAACAGTGTCAAGCTACATTGTTTATTTCCTTCACTGTCATATATTTTAACTCTGCAATTGGAAAAACATGCAAATAAATAATTACATCTTTACTCCTGAGACTGAAATAAATACTGTACCATGAACTCACAATTGTTGCACTAACTAAATGCATTAGCAGTTCCCGTAAATAAGGCTGAAGTATCTTTCAGAGGCACTGTAACACATGCTTCTGAACTGCAATAACGTTTCCCTACAGTTACACATGAAGAACGTACCTGGCAGTTACGTACTTTAACGAGCCGCTGCTAATGTAACAACACGAAACCAATTTTTGCTTCAGACTAAGGAACACACTTGAGACTGATTTATTTGCATGTCTGCCTGAACAAAGGCAGCAAACACAAGTTTACTGATACAGACAACCATGTTGCTTTGAAAGTACAAGTGTCGCATTCAAGTAACAACGATTATGAAATCTATTTTCAATAAAATGAAGGCAAGAATTTTAAAGTTGCTGCAAAACTACCAATTGTAAAAATTATTCACAAATACAATTAGATTGAGGTCCTCGGATGGTGCAGATTGGAATACTTTTGGAATTTTTTTTTTTGCATCTGCTGGCTTGACTTACTCGAGATAATGCCATTATTCTGCAATACCAACATATTTCCTAGCTCCTTTTATGCCCCATCAGCAAACTGACAAATTACCCTTCAAGAAGGTTTCGGTTTATTTAATAAGCAGTTATTAAATGCCCTGCTTTCCAGTCTTTGAGCTTAAGTGGGAAGCAGGGAGAGTAGCCAAGTACCAAAAACTACTTAAACCTAAAAGTGGCATACAATTCAAAGACTTGTGGAATACTAGTCAGTGCTGACAGTATTGCAGCATTGGTATTTTCGGTCACGAACTGGTCGCAGTTTAAAAACGACCAATGCTTACAGGAGTGTAGTGACTCACCTTGGAGAAGCAGGCTCCCATGTGGACTTTGGGGGTGGGGGGCAGACCGTTGCTGATGGGACGTGGCGGCGTGTGCCTCTTCTTCTCCCTTCGTCTCGGCGGGACAGGAGGGGTATCTGACAGCAAGTCCGGCTGCTCCGAGCCAGACTCGGTCCTGTCCCCTGTAAACACGGCCATTCATGTCCCATCCCCCAAAAACCACAGTAGGTCATTACTTCAGTATTAAGCTACTATGAGCTTGGCATTACTATGTAGACAATCTTGACATGTATGTTCTGTGTTTACAAGATTATCCCATAGGCAAGGACTGCCCAAACAATTCACACCACAACAAAGCTAGATTTGGATGGCAAATAGGATGAAAATTATAATAATCATTAACATTTTCCTTGTTTAGCCTCAAATTAAGTAAAATGAGTGAGTGAGTGAGTGAGTGAGTGAGTGAGTGAGTGAGTGAGTGAGTGAGTGAGTGAGTGAGTGAGAGAGAGAGAGAGAGAGTGTGTGTGTGTGTGAGAGTGAGTGACAAAATTTGGGCGACTCTTAACATCGAGGTATTGAGAACAGATCAGCATGAAGCGAGGCGAGTATGGAGCAGCACTGGAATGAAGGAACAGGGAAAATGGCAGATCCTAGAAAAAACCAGCTGACCAGCGGCATAGCCTGGCACGATTCCCACGTTCAAAAATGTGGGAGCGACCCTGTCGCTGCAACACATACAAAATCTTTTTTAAATGCAGGCTGCACAAACACTGCTTGAAGGCTGCATGCACAGAAAGGGCTACCTATTGCACACCCCTAGCTTATGCCATTAAAAAAAAAAAAGAAATGGGACCGTTCTTGTTTCAGATAATATAGGGATGTAAATACTCTTTTAGACACTGCACCCATAAATATAAATAGTTGCATTTGAAACAGTGATTAATCCAAATTATTTTTAACACATTATTTTATTATTTCTTTGCGTCTATGTGCTAAACTTTGATGTATTCCAATTATTAAAATGTACACAAAATTCACAGGTTACCATATTCATATTATAAAATAGCATTTTTGTTAATTTCAAAATAGGCAGGCAGGTCAATAGGGGCTTAATGTCTCTCAGATAGCGGGGTCATTAAAGAGACAGAGCAAGTTGATCACTGAAGAAGGAACAGCAAAGGAATTGGCTACGGCCTCTAATAAGGAACCATCCCGGCATTCTCCTGGAGTGATTTTGGAAAACCAAAACTAAGATTGCACACTGCGATTCAAACCCAGGTCTTCCCAAAAACTAGTCCAAAGATTTACCAATGCACCACCTGCATGGTTTCAAAATCTGAAAACCATTATTAAATTATAATTATAAAATGTTAACATGTGAAGGGTTACTTTTACAATAATAAGTACTGATGAATAATTTACAAACTGACATGTTTTTGTAGGTGTCATAATTAGATTTCTGTGCTGAAAGTAATTCATTAAAATAATAAACATAATGAAAAAAAATACAAAATCAAATACAACAAACGATGACCTTGCTGCGGAGCTGATGGAAGTAGTGGCCTCGTTATTGGACACGAGTGTCCCGGATCTCGTATATTATATATGCACCCTAAGTGGCCTTGATCACTATTACGCCATGATCCTGAGGTAAGAAGGCAAATATTTTGATGGCTTGAGGCTAACTTAAAGCATGACTCAATTTATGAGCTCTAAAATGGTATAGAAATTATTCCAAGCGGACTGTACAATCACAACAACTTGATACCTTTAGCCTTTCTTTGTACAAATATGCAAAATCTAGATGCTGAACAACTGCACATGATAGAAGTCAACAACAAAACTTCAACAAACTTGCTATAGAACATACATACTTTTTTTAACCAGGTAAAACATTAATAAATAACAGAGCTACTTTTTTTTTTTTTTTTTTTACTAACCACAGAACTTAAAAGTGACCAACATGCACTCTGGAGGAATAAAACATTTAACATATAAACTTGACATGGGAGCAGATGTGGTAACAAAAAAATTCAGGGGGGCACAAAAATTATTTGTACACCTGCTACATGTGTAACTGGTCATAAAAGTACATATAGCTTCAATTTGTTTTTACTTTGGAAGTTTTAATCAAAATATATCACAAAATAATGCCAAACAAAATTGTAGGAAAGGATTAATGTTGATGTGTGATGTTTATTCTGACTATGTAATAATAAACACGACTTCGTCTCGTCTGGACGTGCCTTCACGTCATCCCAGGCGGGGTTTGAACCCTGAAACAACTTGCAACGAGTTCCTACAAGTACGCCCTTTGTTGCAGGGGCACCCACGGACACATAAGCCAAGATTGTTTGCCCTGACGTTAGACGTCACACCAACACCCCTCCACACCCCGGCGTGTGAAGGAAGCCGGCCCAGCGGCCGAGACCACAGTTCCGCCCAGAGGCGGAGCTCATTACTGCCTGCACCATAGACAAACTCGCGGACAGGTAGAATATAAGGCCTTGTACCGCAGAGGAACGTCTCCAGCTTCAGCAACGGGCTCCACCACCTCGTATGCTGGGGATCTCTGCTGATACCAAAGTCTTTGCGACCTTCCAGATTTTCATCAGTGACCCCCGAAGAAGTCTTAGAACCCCTTGAACTGCCAAACACCCTTCTGGTAACGGCAACCACACTACCCTTCTAGTAGTGTTAAAACACCCCACTCCCCTGCTGGTAGTGGCCTCAAGACGTTCCATCTGGACAACTGCATTGAGGTAGTTAGGGACAGTTGTAATAGCTACCTAGCCGCATATGCTTTTGTCAGGTCAGATTCAGGTCCATTTCATCTGGTTTATGTAGTTTACTTCGGTCAGTTCTTGGTTAGTTAAGAGGTAGTAAAGGCCATAGTGTTTATTCTTCACGGAATAAATACGTTTTCTCTCAAACCTCTGCGTATTAGTTTCTAAGGGCGACTGATTTCCAAAGACGTCAGCCCGCCAGGGTAAAGCAGGAGACTGCGTCTTTGACAAACCCATTACCAAACTTAGTGTAGGACTGCGGGTTACCTTAACCGGGCGCACGTACGTCATAAACACACCCAGTCGACGGCCACTCATACTGTGCACCTGGTGTGCAGTAAGGTAGAGCCACAATCCACAAGGCGGCTAGTCAGCCAGCCCAGCCTTCACTCCGTCCACCGCGCTGAACTGTTGCCGGAGGGAGTGCTAGACAGGTTCTGGAGGTTTGCTCACCTATGGACCCACACCCAGCTCGGCTTCGGCTTTGGTTCTACACCTAGCTAGGGACCATCGTCGCCTGCTTCCCCCTGACGAGGCCGATATTTGTACCTACCATTATGCCGTACACCCAGAGGAGTGGTACTATGCCCTCCAAAGCCAACGGGAGCTACAACCTTGCTCCAACTGCAGTATGCAGCACAATCTCCCGGGAATGAGCTCA
The DNA here is from genome assembly GCA_002778355.1 of Clitarchus hookeri. Classification (NCBI taxonomy): domain Eukaryota; kingdom Metazoa; phylum Arthropoda; class Insecta; order Phasmatodea; family Phasmatidae; genus Clitarchus; species Clitarchus hookeri. The sequence goes on along the minus strand of NQII01002894.1, from coordinate 50,757 downwards.
AGCCGCCCGCCAGCTGGAGAGACCTCATCTCCCAGCTCCCTCCCACTCCCTCTTTCAGTCCCCGATCAAGACAGCCGGGCGACCGCACCCGTACGTGACGCACTTCCACAGAGACAGGCACGTTCTGCAGGGGATTGCTAATCCCTGGTTCCAGTGCCACTGGACCAGCAGCCCTCCCCACGCTCACCACAGCAGCACCACCGCTCCAGGTCGGGGCACCAGCTCCAGTCGACTCAACTAGCTGGGTCAGCAGCCACCCCAGACCACCTTCAGCAAAGGTAAACCAGTGGCTGTGTGCCACTCAGTTCGCGGGACGGCTAAGCCCGCATTTGACTTTGTACCAAGTCGCCAGGCCACGCGTCCTGTACTGTATACCGGCCCGGGGCCCGGTCAACCAGTAGCATGGTCAGCCAGTGATATCAACCCATGTCTCTGACCGACACGTCAAAACTTGCCCGACCATGACGTCACAGTAAACCAGCAGACATCATGCTCCAATGTTATAGCACTGTTGCGCCACTTCATAATACTCACATTACAGTAATGAAGGGACTCAGAAAATGAACTGTAAATGACCAAAATGAGCCTCGATTAGTGCCACAAAGTTTATCACGAACGTGGGCGAAACGACATATCATGGCGAAACAACATATCATGGCAAATTGAACACACTGCCTGGAAGTTAAAAACAGAACCGATATGTTACTTAGTAGGCAGGGGTGCCAACACAAAACCAGTAGGGTCCTAATTCACTAAATAAAGCTAAATGTCACCAGAAGTCGCCAACTGGGTGTACAAGCACCAGTTCAGTCCACAAAGGCACTGAGATCACACAAAAAAAGCTACAACACCAAAACACTTCTAAACAAAAGCACACCTTCCAGAACGACCCACAGCATACACAACACTTTTCACAAAACTGTACACCACTTGCAAGAAAACTGCACTCTGAAGGCCCTTTCACACTATTAAATTTTTCTTCAAATTACCTTCAATTTCTATTGAATTCAATTCGTTGAATGCTATATGAAGTCATACAAATATCATATGGCCATTTTCTCTTTCAATTTCTTGAATGTTTTGCTTTCCTTCAAGATTTTCATTTTAAACATGTTCTACATTTTCTTGAATAAAATTTCAGCTGCCAATCACAGCTTTTCTGGATAATATTAATGGAATTAACCTCATAATAATAGAGTTCTGTGCACATATTTAGGTTGTTACAAAATAAGGACACCTATTTTTTAAAAAAGAAAATGTACAATAACATTAAGAAAATTTGTTGTGGTTGAAACCAATTATACTGGTGTAATGCATGAGTGACAGATACTTCTAAAAATTTACAATTGGAATTTATTAAACTTGTTTAATTAAAAAGTTTGTGAAAAATGTTCTTGTCGACACTTGAAAGCTTATTGAAAGCAATTCACTGAAAGGAAAATGAAGTGATATTTTGGTTCAATAAAATGAATTCAAGTAATTGAATTGAATAAATATTTTATTGTGTGAAAGAGCCTTAGGGTTCTTTAAAGGTCAAACAAGAAATAATGAATGAAAGGTAATGGTCAAATAGAGAGGCTTGTGATAATGTGTACTTATTCCCATAACAAAAAACTCAACTGTCATGACAAAGAATTTCACAAATTATGTAACAGAAGCTTATTTTACACAACAGAAGTTTCATGGGCAAAATGTACTAGTTAAAGCAACATTGAAAGGAAAAATTAATTGTACTTAAACTAAAATATATATTTGAATATTCAAATCTGTGAAAAAAATTAATTTACTCTCAAACAAGATGTACAACAGCATTAAAAAAAAAATTCAGTTTTAATTAATGCTTTTATACATTTGTGGATTTACGCATAATCCAAACACTATGATGAATGACACTTATTTGACACAGAGATAAACACGACTTTGCCTCATCTTTTCGTATCATCACGTTACCCCAAGCGGGGTTTGAACCAGAAACAACTTGCTTCGAGAGCCTACCATTACGCCCCTAGATGCGGGCGCACCCACGGACACGTCAGCCAAGATTGTTTTGCCCTTATGTCGGATGTCACGCCAACCCCCTCACGTGTGAGAGAGGCTAGCCATGCAGCCCAGTTAAGCACTTAAGCTCACGCAGCAGAGGCAACCCAGTATTACAGAGATGCTTAGTTCCCCCATGGACCAAGAGATTGTGCCAGTGAGTGCAGCTCTGCCCACAGGAGAAGGAGCTCTCCCCCGCGACCAGGTGAATATGTCAGTGCACCACCGAGAAACGGCAGTTCATCTCCAGCAGCTCGCTCCACCACCTCGTGTGCTGGAGCTCTCAGCTGACTCCAATGTCTTCGCGACCTACCAAAAGCTCTTAAGACCTGCACCAGCAACCCCCGATGAAGTCTTCAACAACCCTTCCAGACAACAGCATTGAGATAGTAAGGGACAGTTAGTATCATAGCTACCTAGCTGCATCTGCTCTTGTTCGGTTTAGACCCAGGCCCCCTTCACCTGGTTAACGTAGTTTACTTCCGTTGAGTTCCTGGTTAGTTACGGGATAGTACGGGCCACCGTGTATATTCCTCACGGAATAATTGTTTTCTAACAAACCGCCGAGTACTGATTCTAGGGTGACTGTGATTATACCCCCCGTAGACGTCTGCCCACCAGGGGAAAGCAAGAGACCGCATCTTTTACAACCCATTGCCGAACCTAGAGTAGGACTGCAGGCTCCCGTAACCGGGTGCACGTACGTCACAAACACACCCATTAGACGGCCACCCATACTGTGCACCTGGTGCGCAGTAATATACAGTCACAACCTGTAGCGACACAATCCACAAGGCGGCTAGTCAACAAGCCCAGCCAACTCACTCCATCCACTACGCTGAACTGTTGCCGGAAGGAGCGATAGACTGGTTCTGGAGATCTGCCCACCTTTGGACCTACTCCCAACTTCGTCGTTGGACGTCCAGGGTAAAACCAACCGCTCTAACCACTGCGCTGAACTGTTACCAGTAGGAGTAATAGGGTACGACTCTGGTTGGCTCGAGCTCGGCTTGGTTTTACACCTAGCCAGGGATCATAGTCGCCTGCTCTCCTTTCGCGAGGCAGACTTTAGTACCTACCTGTATGCCTTACACACAAAGGAGTGGTGTGAAGTGGCAAAGCTAGGAAGGTGGCCACTGCCTTCAAATTCAACGGGAGCTGTAACTCAGCACCACCCCGGGAACGAGCTCAAGCCTACCGCCAGTTGGAGAGGCCTCACCTCCTAGCTCCCTCCACCTCGTTATTTCAGCCCCCCAATCAAGATCAACGGCCGACCGCACCCGGTCGTCATTGACATCCGTCAAGGACGCCACGTGCCGCTAGGGTCCTCGTGAATCCCTGGTTCCAGAGAAGCCGGACCAACAGCCCTCAGCGGGCACCCTCCAGCACCGCCAGCTGCAGCACCAGCAGCAGAGCAAGGAGCTACCCCGGGCCACATCCAGTACAGGTAAACCCGTGGCAGTGTGCCAACCAGTACGCAGGACCGCTAAGCCCACGATTGACTTTGTGCCGTGCCGTCAATCCAAGCACCCTATCTTATATGCCAGTCGAGGCCCGGTTAGCAGTCAATAAGGTCAGCAAGTTCAATCGCTCGTGTCTGACACACACACCAAAACCTTGCACGACCGTGACGACGTCATCAGCCACCCGACGTCATGCGTCAACTGTCACAATCATTAATTTAACTACATAAGGAATAAAATGTTTGCAATAATTCACAGACTAAATATATGACAAAAACCATAATATAAGCACAGAATTGACTACAAATACCCACCACACATAAAACAACACATCCATGCAACAATTATTACCATACTATACACAAAATACTGTACTATGACACTAATATACTAAGAATAGCCTGCGGTAGGGAAATTTCTAGACATGCTTGAATTTTACATAGTGCTAAGAGTAATATCAAGTATCTTAAGTCACTTAATTTATAATGTTACACAAAGACGAACCAGCAAATGAGGGTGTAGTACCAGTATTCATAATTAGATATAACAGCATGTTTAACACTGCTCAAGAAAGCTTCATACAGCTGCAAAAGAATCAGGGGCAAGCTTATTTATGAAACAGAAAATCATTGCCTATCACTGTGCACTTTATAACCACAGACGTACATGTGCACAGAAATGATGAATGAAAGCTGTCATTTCATGCACAACAGACTCAAATTGCAGCCTTAACTGAACCATAACTGGTGTCTCAAGACCATAATTGGTGTCTATAGAAGGAACAAACTCACCATTCATACAGGTCTCCTTGTCGTGTGCGCTATCGCTCAAAGAGCGCTGGCGCTGGCCGTTTAATGTCAGTGTTGCTGCTAGCCCCAACATTTCATCCACCGAGCTATGCCGCCTGGGGGAACTGCCGCACCCTGCCGCCAACACACACATTCACACTCAAGCAACCAATCCCACGACACAACACACGACACTGCTGTCGCAAGGCTTCATGCATCAGCACAGGCATCCATCGTGGAGAAACGTTCTTCACAAATAATTCCCTCCAAGCTCCCTTTCACTTACATCTGTGTGCTCTTGCACATTTCTTAAGTCTCATGTGCTAATTAAACCCTTAATTGCTAATGTATCATCTATCCTGTTAAACATTAATGAAAAAAACTGCCACCTAAGCAATACTCTGGCCTCAACCGGTATACGCAAAAAATCTGCACTTGTATAAACTAACTTTTTGCCATGTCTGATATCATGTAAACATGCAAATACCTGCTGAGATATACTACGCACAATGCAGTTACATTTCTCTGTTAAACTGAAAGTAAAGTTTCCTAACTTAAAATTTAGCAAGGAGTAGAAATACAATAAGTTTCTAAATGTCTGTCCAATATTTAGCATTTACAAATATATATATAAGTACAGAACACTTGTGTACCACCTGCGTCCATTTTCAATATTTATAAATATTCAGTTCTAAAAACTTGTGTTTCAAAGGGCAGTTGTGATGCGCAAGTTAAATTTGGCACGAGCTATAACTTATTTACTCAAAATAAATACTGCCAATTTTTTTTTTTTTAAATTGGCATCTTGGATGTATGGTGGTGGGCTATTATATGAGTGATTTAGGCAGTTTTGCCATCCAGTAACATGCGCTGCTGCCTGCAGGGCGATCGGTAACACGAGTGGAGGCTGTCCACCATCAGGATACAGTCAGAGTGCAACGCAATTAGACAAGATATTTAAATATAAAAGTCTACTTACCTCAAGGCAAATCACACCAACATAAATATACGTTAAAAGGTGAACATACCATAATTTAAAATGTAATTACCATTTAAGAAGGTACTTGCTTATGGAAAATATGATCATCATTAGGAAAAACTTAAAATGTGGACTGCATATTTAAACAGAATATTAACTACCTGCACACTGCGTAAGCATAATAAAATAAATGATCATGTAGTTTTTCTCTTTAGATATTGTAGACATACATGCTCGGTTACATACTTTCATTTTGATGGTGGTACAACAGCAATTTTTGTGCATTTGCAACCCATCTAGTAGTTTTATTACCACGTGCATTCTTGTGAATATTTGCATGAAACTTTTTTATAAAGTAGCGTTTCATCTTCACGATTATGGTTCTTATTTTCACAAATGCATTTTTGGTATGAAATAACTGTGGATGAATGATACAATCAATAAATTGGTCAGAAAACATTGGCCAGTGTTAAAATAATACAGGCTGGCGACTTCTTGCACCGTCTGCTGAAATTACAAACAGGAACATTTGTAGTTTATTGTGTGTTCAAATGCTGGCAGTACCATAGGATCTACTTATGGCCGACTTCGGTGAATAAATAAGATACGGTTCTCTCGTTTGACCTCTGAGTTGCGACTCTATCCTTGTATGCGCCACGGCACTATTTGGCACGAAACAAAAGCAGTCTATGTTACGACACACACCCCTAACTTTTCAAGTTCCTTTCTGAGAAAAAATGTGTGGGTTGTATATGAGCAAATACGGATTTAAAGTTTTATTGCTACAAATTATTAGACCACAGCTTGACCTTGCAACATTTTGTGCCGTCTGTCAACAAATAATTTTTTTTTGTGCCTTGTATTTTCTTATAGTAATGGACACTTTCATAATCTTGCCACCGATTCCACTTTTAACACATATGCTGATAATAAATAAATAAATAAATAAATAAATAAATTAAAAAAAAAAAAAAAGCAAGCAACTGTGTCTGTGAAAAACAGAACTATATTTTAAGAAATCTCCACAAAATCTTATGTAAGAACTAGCAATTTTTTTTTACATGATAGAAATTTTAAAAACAGGTGCAGAGATTACACACTTCACATTCATGAATGCATTAGGGTAGCTAAACAATATTGTTGAAAAAGAGGCAAAACATTATATAAATATAATTTATAAACTATTATTATATTTGTACATAGACAATCAAAAAAAAATTTTTCCTATGGATGATTTGGAGAGGCTTGACACTGACATTATAATTAATGGAAATATTACCATTTTGTTAAACAAAATAATAATCCACACAATAAAAACAAAACCAAGAAAATGCCACCCAGCAATGTACATTTCTGTCTTCAAAATTAACAAATACCAATCACAGGCTTGCGTAAATAAAGCAGTTATTTTGGCGTGAAACAATAAGCTTAGCTTAAAAAGTGAAAATGGACCATGCTACATACTGTCATGTAAGTGCAGTAGGACGAACACAGTGACATGCAAAACAACACTTTTACCAAGGAATAAAAACAACAGTCCGTTGATACACAGACTAATAATTTTCTCTTAAAACGATAGCCATGAAGCACACTGGGAAAAGCAATTTTTCTGTTTATAGTTTGTATTGCCAACAGTCTTATGGGAAATTAGCACCATATTTTGATGTTAGCCTGTGCTCCAGTAGTTGGGGATGTCCCATGCATCAAAGTGGCAAAGTCAGCCTTGTACAATCTAAAAAATTTCAGTTACCAAATAGAGAAGTGTATGTATCCAAGAGGACTCTACAAAAGTAGGGCATATAACATATGTAATTAATTGTTTTAATGAAAAAAAATCTGAAATAAAGGAAAATTATTAAACTTTTTAATGATGATAAGTTATGTAATGAAATATTCTCATTGATGCGTGATGCGTACTGGCATATATGTATTCATGACTCCGCCCCTTCTACTTGTGATGTCACGTCACCCCGAGCGGGGTTCGAACTCACGACCGCCTGCTTCCAGAGCCTACCAGCACACACCCCCCTAAGCAAGGGGCATCCCAGAACACGTCAGCCGAAGCAGTCTATGCCATTATGTCAGCACGTCTCGTGCCTTGTCATCGCCCCTGCGTGCGACAGAAGCCGGCAACCAAGACAAGCGTAGCCCCTAAACGTGCGGCAGCGGCACAACCCGCACAAAGGGAAAACAACCACTCAACTTCCAGCCTACCCGAGAGATAATGGCCTGCGCTGCTAAGGGAGGAGCTTAAGTCCGAAGATACCCACCAAGCCGAAGGCCCCGTACCGGCCGTCTATATACGCCGGAGCACACCCTCAGAATGTCAGTTATATACTGTATACTCGGCAGCTCGGTCCACAACCTCTTGTTCTGGAGTTCTCCGACTACCGCCTTCCTCACGAAAGACCACCACTACCTTCCAAAAGCCTCCTAGACCAGCATCCAGCGACTCGTGAAGAAACCTTCTCTCCCCCTTACACTCACTACCACTTTGGTAGGGACCCTGAGTCACTTCAGGACAAACAGTGTAGATAGTTAGGGTTCAGTTGTCATAGCTACTTAGCTCATCTGCTTTTGTTTAGCTTTGCCCCAGGTCTCCTTCACCTGGTTTACGTAGCTTACTTCTGCTGGTTTCAGTACAATTGATAGCTAGGAAATAGTAGGGGCCACCTTGTCTACTCCTCTGGGGAATAAACCCGTATTCGTACCTAACCCCATATGCTTATTATAATGTGATAGTGACTTCAGACCTGGTAGATGTCAAACCCTCAAAGGAGAAGTAGGAAACCGCATCTTGATACCCATTTTGCTGAAACTAGTGTAGGACTGCGAGCTACCCTTAACAGGGCGCACGTACGTCGCCAAACACAACACAGTAGATGGCCCTCTGTACCTTGAACCGAGTATTCTGGTACTCGGAACATTGTAAGGTAGAGCGACAGCCACTAGGAATACACGCAACAAAGTGGCTAGGTGACAGGACTGATTCTGGTCGGCCTAACTCTGGTTACACTCTAGCCAGGGAACTCGTAGCCTACTCCTCCTTCGTGTGGTAGACTTTAGTACCTTCCTATATGACCTTCACCTACAGAGGCGGTGCAGGATGGAGAGTTAATAAGGCAGCTACTGCCTCTAAACCTAGTCAGTTGCGCTGCAACCCATTGCCTTCTGCACTCAGCAGCAGCAGCAGCAGCAGCACTTCCCAGTCCTCCTTAACACCTCATTTCAGCCACCCCCAGAAGATCGCCGGCAAACTGCACCTGATCGTAGTCCGTTTATGCCTGGGCCTACCAGTACCCCCGGGCCTTGCCAGCCCACACTTCCAGGCGCCGCAACCAACCAGCTAGATGTCGTCGCTGCCCGCACCAGCCATCAGCACAGCAGCTGCCATAGGACAGGGCCCTCGTTCCAGCCAGCAGTCGCCAAGCCAGGATCTACCCCAGGCGAGACCCAAGCAAGGTAAAGCGACACCAATGACTCTGATCGGCACTATAGAACCCTGGTCCGTCAGTGACGTGTCATTGCCATTTATAATAGACGTCATGCATCATCATAATTAGACTACTTGTAAATTACAATTTTTTCTGGTTCTTTTGCAACATGAGGAAATATCAGTTCCTGAACAGAATATTTTTCACCTGACACAGTGTCTGTCAACTTACAAAACTAAATGTTCAGGTGAGAAAGTTAATCTGAAAATAAACTAGTAGGTTTCTTAAGAGGAGTATGTAGTTGTGTTCGTGGTTTCAAGGTCAAGAAGCAAGGTAGTGATACAGGTGACACTAAAATGCACCCCTAGCATGTTATCGCTCCTACACACAAGGCGTGCAGTGTTTCCACCGTGATACTGTACTGTGTTGTTAGATCTGTAACAGTGGGACTTTATTACACGTGATGAAAGCCCACAGATTAAACTACGCCCATATATAATCACACTTTTCTCTTACCCCACACTGAAACTGCACACACACTTTAAAAATGAGATATTTGACACACAAAACTCTACAACACTATGGATTTGGTGTCGCACCACACTCTGTAAGACAAGGCCGTGTGTCTGTCATGATATCATCATGTCATTTAGCTTATATATATGGCTGCTAAACACAGTATTATTCCCCACATATAAAAGAATTTCAAAATGTTGCATAAATGAAACTTACAAAAAATTCTTTATACAACCCTTTTTCGCTGTGTTNCATATAAAAGAATTTCAAAATGTTGCATAAATGAAACTTACAAAAAATTCTTTATACAACCCTTTTTCGCTGTGTTACATCTAGTGTCCAATACATAGAATGGGTATGCAAGCCAGGTTGTTCATGGCTGGAATATTATTCACGGCACAGTAAAAGTTTATATAGCTCTCACCTACTCTCTCGCTCTTAACCATGCATGCTGGTGAGTATGTCATAAGTTCTCTTTCAATTTCACTGGCTTTATTATTGAACATACATTGGTGCGTAAAAATTATGGATAAGAAATGTTTTAAAATATGACATCACACACAAACGTTTCAAGTAAGTACAAAGTATATCATATCAAAATGTAATACTATGGAAAAGGTGAACTACAGTGACTAAGAAAGTTGAGTAGAGAGATTTGGGCGGCTCATAACAGCGAGGTCTAGAGAGCTGATGAGGGTGAAAGGAGGTGAGAATGCAGCAGCGCCAGAATTCTAGGGCGGGGATATGGGAGATCCCCAAGAAAACCTGCTGACCAGCAGCATCGTCCGGCATGATTCCCACTTGTGAAAATTCAGGAGCGACCCGGTCGAGGATTGAGTCCAATTTGCCTTGGTGGAAGGCAAGCAATTTAACCACTCAGCCACTGTGGCCCCTGAACAAAAAAGGAATGCTTAGAATGCAAAGGACCTTTTCTTCAAAAGTTGGTTCCGGGCACAGCAGAACAGATGACAGAAGCATCCACATGGCAGGTGGCAGGCAAGAAAAATGCAGTCCTTGGTAGGGCATACAATCACTCCTGATTTTGATGCAGATTGTGCACCATCTGTCAGTACGAGGTTGTCAACGAGCTCTTGAGGCATCACTGCACATTCCTTTCGTTGCACTGATCACAACTGCAGAGTCATTGCTATTGGTTGGCAATGTGCTTCCAGGCGTCTCCTGACAATGTCCCACGCATGTTCGATTGGGTCCGGGGACAGTGCAGGTCAATCCATGTTGCGAATATTTTCATTCCCCGACAGCTGGTGTACGATGCGGTGTAGCGTCATCCTTGAAGATGAACGGAGGGCCCACAGTACTCCGAAAAAGACTCTTGTGAGGAAAGAGAACCTCAGTACAACAGCGGCCACCAGTGGCCGAACCTCCTTGGAAGATGAGGAGCTCTGTACTGCAACCAAGCCATATAACTCTCCAAATGCGAACTCCACCACCTGCAAACCAGTGCCTTTCAATAAAGTTGGAGAGGAGATTGCATGTTCCCAGCTCTCCCCAGATGTGTGGACATCTGGGGCTGCTAGTGATACTAAATCAGCTTTCATCTGTAAAGAGCACTTGACCCCATTACTGAGCTCCCCAGTCCTTGTGTTCCTGGCACCACAACAAGCACTCTCTCTAATAGGTAGGTGTCAATGGCACACAGTACTGGTTGGAAACCTCCTGTATGCATTCTCCTCACCACTCTAAAACACAATATTTGGTATTCAGTAATGTGTTGCTGCACGTGTAATGTGATTTCACCCGCTGTCTACTANTATGCATTCTCCTCACCACTCTAAAACACAATATTTGGTATTCAGTAATGTGTTGCTGCACGTGTAATGTGATTTCAACCTCCCCTTACCTGTGGGACAATACACTGATCCTTCATTGCCGTGATTACTTGCAAGTATAAACCACTAAATAAACCTTCACACAGCTAGCTGTTCCTGTTATTCAAAATGCCATCCAAGTTCATGACGTGATGCTGTGTGTGATCCTCAACTCCTCTGCCACACCATAATCACACTTCTACATCCATCCAACCTCCTAAAGATTCAACCATTGATAGTCATCCAGGTGTTGTCTATGTGATTGTTGAATGGTTCGCTATATTAGACATCATACAGAAACTCGACATAGCTGAACTCAAGTGTTTATTGTGCAATAGCTTCCACTTCAATAACCACAGTATGCCATGCTGTGTATATGTACATGTCCCTCCATACCGGACCCTAGGAAATCTCCCGATTGCATTTTTCATTAGGTTATGTCTGTTCATTCCACTGTTATGTTGATTTCTCCACTTTGTCCTTAATTTTGCCCACCAGTAGTTTGCAGATGCTTCTTTCATTTATGGGTTAGCATATTTTAAAAGCATCAAAGCTCAGCATCTGTATTGAACATGGTATAAAGAACAATAGTATCGACAGAAAAATTTGAGAACTATGCTTCAACATCTAAGGGGATACAGATACTTTAACTGATAGAAAGAGAGCCAGCGGGGTAAAAATTCCTAGATGTGAATGGGCAATTTTGTAGGTAGTCAAAGAGATCCCAGTGTAAGCACAAAGCACGGCAGCAAATAAGAAAAAAATTTGTTGACTACGAGACGATATGTAGAACTTTACACGAGTGAGCAATTACCTAATATCCATACCATATACAGTGCATGTACAACCGGACATAATCAGTTTTTCCTTTCCGACTCGGGGTCACGGTGGGGTAATGGTCAGACTACTCGCCTCCCACCTGGGTGAACCGGAGTCGATTACCGGCTGGTTTTTCTCGGGTATCTCCTCTTTCCCTGCCCTTCCATTCCGGCACTGCTTCATACCTTGTTTCAACCTCATCGACTTTCAAGACCTCGATGTTAAGAGCCGCCCAAATCTCTCTACTCTCCACTCCCTTCCTTTCAGACTAATTACATCAATGGTTCATGTAACGTTGTGATACCAGAGTTCGTGAGGCGGATTCACGAGGGATGATGGGAAGTGAATTTATTAGCAATCAAGGGTGAAGTACAGTACCCAATAAACTGTTCAGTAATTACATAAGCAACAGCAGTGAATACATGAAGTACAGTCCCCAACAAACTGTTCAGTAATTTCATCAGAAACAGCAGTGAATATATACTTTCAATGGCGGCATTACCAGTAGCTATTTACAACTGATAAGCTAGACTTCATTTACTGTACTTCCACTCAAGCTCGCAAAATTAATTTGTGGTGCATTTTATTTGCCTGTTAGAAATTGTACCAGTAATAATATGAAACGTAATTAATGTTCGTGTTCTTTATGAATGACGAAAGTCGTGATCACATCAGACCTGCTAGTAGGTTTCTGAACCAAACTTTTTGTGACCACTGGAAAGGTAAGAGTGGACTGATTCCTTGACCTCCAATCTATCTTGACCTAAATACAGCATCTTAACATAACACACTTTAATTTACCAGGGCATTTGAAGTCTCTCATGTATGCAACGCGCAAGATGTTGGGAGTTTTTAAAAATTACATTGTAAAGGGGAGCAACGTAATTCCCAACAACCCAGGGCTGGAAAAGAGAATACAAGAGCCAATGTAAAAACTGAACTGAAGATTGCATCTGTATTTATGATGGAAGTCTGAACATTCTCTTATAATTTCCACGAGTTATAAGACTGCACAGTGTCTTTTCATATGAACTTTCTTGAATTTCTTACCGTATCTGGTTCTGAATAACAAAAAACCATCAGAAAGGGTGAACATCATAATATGAAAGTTGTTGAATGTAAATCACCTCATCAACATTTTGTTATTTGTTATAATTCAACAGTTTTACAGTAGCTTCTAGTTATAAACCTTCTATGTGATAGGCATCACTCCAAAAATTGAAAGCCATGTAGAAATAAAAGAAAAAGATCAACTTTCCGAAGCAGCATCATAGACACTTTTACAAACCTTTCCGGGATGCCGTTTCTTTTTTAATGCATTCCTTCAAATTAGAGTCAAAGTCAATTCTTTGCCGTCAGCACAGGCTGAAACGGGATATTTAAAAAAAAATTGTGAATTTTGAAAATTACGTGGGAGTACTTAGCAAACATGTTGCACATATGCTTTTAATTTAACGCTACACTAAAACATTACTTTCCAGATTATTGGACCAAAATTTTAGAAATTAGTAACATATAAATGGTTAGATGCTGCAAAAAATCTGCAAAAACTTAAGCTCACAAAAAGAACACTCCATTTGATTATTGGCAGGAAAAAAAAACTACAAATATGAATTTATAACAATGTAAAGCTTGCCCCTGACTTTAGATAAAAAAAATTTACAACTCCAGATTGAAAACTGAATTTAACAGTGAATCTGCTTCATAAAACTAAAACTTTACTGTATATAATATATTTTTTAAGATAACAAAACTGCCAAGGTCTTAAAATCACAACAAAAAAAATTAACTTACAACTACTCTAAGCTGCTTGACAAAAACAAAAAATTACACATAAAAAAAGAAATACACCCCACAACTTAACATGCACCCATTCACTTTACCACTGTGCTTTACTTTGCATTACCATGACCCACAAACAAGCACACGCTAGCAACAGAAAGATTAGCCATAACATCCAAAAGAAGCAAAGAACGAAAACGAAAGTAACCAATCAGTAAATCTCTACCAATACACCTACAATTCACTATTGTATTATATGTTTCATAACGACAATAAAACGTATGCGGCAGAATATACAAAAAATTAATTTCATAAATTCCGATTCTATGTGGGCAAACCTAATAACAGAAATTACATTACACAGACAGGCACAGTTAAAAAGAGCCAATCACAAAACTACTCTTAATGAGAACTGGATGCAGTACAGGTTACGCAGATACACAGCACCACTATTATCTGTCTTCGCGATCATGGACGCTAGCTCTCGCCACTGGCCCGCCAGGTGTAGTGTAAAAGGCCAAACTTACAACCCAACATTGGGTTACGTACTGTAGGCGCGACACGTGCTGCCGGCTCGCCTCCCTAGTTGCCTGCGCTCGGGTCATCAGCACAGCCCAGCCGGCAGCAGCTGGTATTAGTGGCAGCCCGCTTGTGTACAAAATGCTACAAAAACATTCGGCGCGCATCGGAAAACGCGCAACTGATTACACGTAGACTAATGTTTTTAGCACTACATTAGTCTGTGGCATGCTGCGCGCTCGGCTACCTCCCCCCCTCGCCGGATGCACCACCCCACTCCTCTTAAATTCACATGCCAGCAGTTATGGTGCTAACAGCACAGGAACTGACTTGCCATTACAGTCAGAATACATGTCGATGGAACCACTGACAGAATTAACTAATTTTTTGTTGCTGGAAGTAAACTTCTATTTTCCCCCAACAAAATCACTGTTTCATGGTAGCAGATACGTAGAGAGTTAATGTATCACAGAAAGATTAAGGCAACTTATTCTGACAACACACTCGCAGGTGGAAACTCTTTACAATTATAAATATAACACTGCATGTGTCACACTTCAAATTCCTACCGTACATTGCACTGCTGCTGATGGTGACGTTAGTACAATGTATCACGTAAACTACAAACAGTTCATTTCTGGGTGGAAAAGATGTAAGCTAGTAAGTGTGCTCATTTTCGTTCAGTTCTTGACATCCAGAAATACAATTTACTGCATCACTTTAACACTCATTTTAAAAACACTTGCTGAACTGTCAATGTTCTGAATACATAATTATTAAGACTGAACTTTCTTCACTAAAATTACTACTGATACAACTCTTTTGTACAAAAGTATCAAACTGAAATTGGGAGGAATGCAAAAATTAGTAATATTCCAGTGCTCTTTATACAAAAAAAAAAGTATTATTTTTTTAAAACCACATTTTCTTTAACTTTGCAAATAAAAATAACATCAAGAAAACATAAATGTTTATAACAATCAAAATGTGCCAAATATTCAATGATACAGAAAGTCAACATTGGATTTGTTCTTTAAAGATTGTATCTCAAAGTATGTGCCGGGAAAACCACTCCTATCAAAGATCGGCACACCAAACTATACACTATCTTCAGCCAAATATAAAAAATACTAAAATAAGCTTAAAACGAACACTAAGGAATTAACTACACTGAAGAGCCAAAAAAACTGGTAAAGACGTGCGTATGCAAATAACAGAGGTATGGAACCAATCAGAGTAACGCGATGCGGTCGGCAGCTAGATTGGTTACTGCTGCTACAATGGCAGGTTATCAAGATTTAAGTGCGTTTGAACGTGATTTTATAGTAGGCGCACGAGGGATGGAACATAGCATCTCCGAGGTATCGATAACATTTGGATGTTCGCGTAAGACCATTTCACCAGTGTACCGTGAATATCGGGAACCCAGTAAAATATCACATCTACGACATCGCTGCGGTTGGAAAAAAGATTGTGACAGAACGGGACAAACGACGACAGATGTGCAACACTTTCCAAATTGGCGTAGATTGGATTTGTGGACTGCCCTGCAGGATTCATGGTGTGAATTGCCTCCTACAAACCTTCAGACATTAGTCGAGTCCANTTGGATTTGTGGACTGCCCTGCAGGATTCATGGTGTGAATTGCCTCCTACAAACCTTCAGACATTAGTCGAGTCCATACCCCGTCTTCTTGCGGCACTTCTATGTGCTCGGGGGGCCCTACACGATATTAGGCAGGTGTACCAGTTTTTTTGGCTCTTCAGTGTATATGATTATTACAAACTGCAGTTTGTTTCTCATAAGAAGATGAAAAAGGTACCAGAAAGCTCAATTCCTTGCAGGGTCATGGTACCTCTTCAACATATGAAGGTAGTAGCACACTACTGATAGCCGACTTCTAAAACCAAGTGTTTGATTGCTTACGGACAGTACTCGCAACTTGCAAGTAGTATGATCATACAGTTAGTTGCAGGTTTCTTTGAAATTTCTCCCAAACCGAGCGGGGTAATGTAATGATGCAGTTAATATTAATTTTATCGGGACATTTGGTTAATTTTCTTTTGTTCTACGACAAATTATAATTGCTCATCAGTATTTGAAGTTTTGGCAGCGATAGAATTTTTATCTGTCATATGTTTTGCTTTTTCTGAAGTCGCAGTTGAGGTTGCATCAGCTATCCGAGATAAAAGCCTTTACCACTTTGTAGACATTTTTTGCTTCGAGAATATTCTAGAAATCTTATTATTTTACTATGACGCAGTTCGACATGGCATGGGGAAGTGGTTGGTTGCGACGGGGGTCGCGCAGTATTATGTAGGGATTCCGCACCATGCCATGCCCTTATTTGGTTAGGTTTTTGGCACCCTGGTACCAGGAGTGAGGGTAGAGCGCATGGCAACTTTAGCCCCGAGCATCTGCCGCCTGCTAACAGTCGACAACCAGCTCTCGAAGAAGATACGCAGAGCATGCAAATTTCTCCCACACCAGCAAGCAATAGTGACCTTCACTTCTTTTACTTTTTTTTTTAACTTATATTTTTAGACAAACTTTATTTTATTAATTTATTTCCGCCGGTGTAGGAGGTTGCTAGGGTGCCAGGAGGGTAACAACGTCCCTCCCACCTTCTTAATTTTCTCTCGCAATGCGAGTTTTGAGCGATGTGAATAATAAATGAACTACTGCGGTGCTGTTCTTTGCTCGACTGTCTCGTTAAAAGCTAACTGTTAATGAATCTGCATTAATGAAAGACTGTAAACTGTTTTTTTTAACTTGAAATAAAAATATGGAGGAAATAATCTGAGACTTGAATTAATTNTAATGAAAGACTGTAAACTGTTTTTTTTAACTTGAAATAAAAATATGGAGGAAATAATCTGAGACTTGAATTAATTTATTTCATTTTTAATATGGTGCCTTTATGTAAGTTTCATGTCTCTACTGAGTGAGTAAAACCGAACTCTGATTTCCAGTAGCCAAATTTGACGTCTGCGACATTACNTAATGAAAGACTGTAAACTGTTTTTTTTAACTTGAAATAAAAATATGGAGGAAATAATCTGAGACTTGAATTAATTAATTTTATTTTTAATATGGTGCCTTTATGTGAGTTTCATGTCTCTACTGAGTGAGTAAAACCGAACTCTGATTTCCAGTAGCCAAATTTGACGTCTGCGACATTACAAGCTATTGTGTCTTGCCCTGCACCAACCAGCTCATAGTATAGTGTACACACCAGAGTGTGTCCACATGGCAACAGTGATGCCGTGGGGTTTTGAGTGCAGCCTCAGGAATATCCCATCACTAATATTGAGGCATTAATAACAGAAATACTGTAACAAGCAATATTACTGCAATTCCCCCCCCCCCCCNCCAACATATATGGTAGCAAGATGAAACTTGGTCCTTATCAGCAGGTTTGCCATAATAAACCAATTTGAAAAATATTTAACAAATAAGACGCACAATTAAAATCAAAGATTGTTTATGCATACAGTATGCTAATGGTTAAAAAAATTTACTTCTTTTTATGAGTGTAGCAATTAATAAAACTGACACATCCTGATGTTACCAATTTTTTTTTTTTAATCACTGCAAATAGAATAATGATTGCGCAAAAGAAATTTGACGTGTCCTCATGGTCAAATCACATAACACTAAAAATATCTGTGGGAAAATAATGTGTAACAAACAAGTACAACTACAATCACCAGTTCAAAGGTGCCTGTCATCTTTTACTCAGATGCAGAGAGTTGATCAAATTAACGAAATCTTAAATTAAAATAAATAAAAGACAAAAGCAAAAGAGGGTACAAACAAGGAAGGTGTTAGAGAGGAGGAGATGGATGAAAAGAGTGTGAGGGAGAGGGACGGTAAGAGGAAGGGGGATAAGGAGGGAGACAGCAAGGGTGATGGGGAGGGAGAGGAAGGGGAATGATGAGGGAGAAAGGAATGGGGATGCAGAGGGAGAGAAAGGGTGATGGGGAGGGGGCAAGGGAAGGAGGGAGCAAGGAAGGGTGATGGGGAGGGAGCAAGGGAAGGAGGGAGCAAGGAAGGGTGATGGGGAGGGAGAGAAGAATGGAAGGTAGAGGGGAAGGAGGGGAAGGATGATTGGGAGAGAGGGGAAGGATGATGGCGATGGTGCGAGGAAGGGCTATGGGGAGGGAGTGAGGAAGGTGATGGGGAGGGAGCGAGGAAGGTGATAGGNGGTGATAGAGGGGATGTTGATGGAGGGTGGTAGAGGTGATGTTGAGGGAGGGGGGTTAGGGGATGATGGAGGGAGAAAGGATGATTGTGAAGGATGGAGAAAGAGAGGTGTTGGAGTGGAGAAAGAGGCAGGGGAAGGGGAATGTGGTGGGGAAAGAAGCAGGTGAAGAGGAATTGAGAGTAAAAGAGGAAGGGGAATTGGGTGGAAAAGAAGAAGGGGGAGGGAGAGAGGCATGGGAAGGGTTAGTGGCATGGGAGTGAGAACAGGGTAAAGGAGGGATGAAGAGGTAGGAAGGGGAATGGGGAGAAGGAGATACAGTGAAGGGGTGGTGGAGAGGGTGATACAGAGCAGGGGGATTGGGAAGGGGCAGACAGAAGATGAGAGAAGAGGGTAGAGAGGAAGGGGAATGGGTAGAGACCAGCAAATTTTGTGTTATTATTTCAAGACAGACTAGACTTCAAATACTTGTGCTTTTGTACTGCGTTTGTCATTGGACTACAGTTTGTACAGATACACCCTGCACGCCTTTCGACCAATAGAAAGCAACTAACAAGATACTGGCCCAGTCATCTCCAACCAAGTCAAAAAGAAAATTGTGGCCTCACTGCTGTAGAAGCCAATAAACAAATTACACAGACTCAAATGTGTATAGGACTGTGAATGCTAGCATGTTGCCAGAAAATAATTGTGAATTTTGCGGGTCCTTAAGAATGGGGTGAGAGTGAGGGAGAGGAATTTGGAGGGTGATGAGGGAGGAAAGGGGGTAAGGAAGGGGAATGGTGAAGAAGCAGAAGGGGGTGGAGAAGAGGAAGGGGAGATGGAGGGGATTGGTGAGAAGAGGCAGTGGGAGTGAGAGAGGGGGAGGGAGTAGGAAATGAAGCTGCAAGCTTATCTTTATTTCTGTCACATGCAAAGACGGACTTGTCTACAAAAAGGTGTCTCACAAGTCGCGTTGGGGAACACTGTGTCACCTGGCAGGTGGTTGAAGAAGCCCCGGTGGATGTCGCATTGGTGCTCGTGACTAGTGGAGTTGGCATTGTCGCTCACCGGCAGCGTTGCCCTATAAAAACCATCACACAAAACTTTGTACACCCTCTTGCATACCAGCCACAAATCAAAATACATGGCAGCAGGTTGGCAGGGGTGAAATTCACTGGTTTTATCCCTTGCTCGGCTAAAAAGTGGATATGCACTTTCAGTACAAAATGGAATGAAAATAATTATTCAATCATCACTGCTCATGCTTTTTTTTTTTTTTATACTTGTTGGTAATATCTACTACCTAATTAAGACTAAGTGTACGTGCCTATTATATATATTTTTTGTTTTACATACGCAATTACTTACAATCTAAGTACCTCAATTTGCCCTATATTGGGAACTCTAACCTGTTAAATAATTTTTTCCAAAAAATATGGTATAATCCATCCCAAAAAACATGACTGGGAAGGAAACTTCACTTTTACTTTAGAAAAAATAAATTGACCATCATTTATTTAAGTTACACTGCAGGTAATCGATTGTGCCACACTTACAAGTTTAAACCATGTTACCTTCTGCACATTTGTGGTATTTTTACTAGTGGCACTAGAGACAACTGGCAAATCAATCAAACCAAACCCAACTCACTGAACTGTCTGGCACTTCCAGTTAATTTAATTTTGCATAACCCATTCTATAATACTCCAAATATTTTACATGTTTTATTATAAAAAGGAATTCTATTTTCCATGGCGGTTGCCATTAAATAATATTACAACTTTTAATTCTTGACTATTTTTTCCTACAAATTTTCACGGAACCACAAACACTAAAAGTACTGGTTTTTGTTTGATAGTTTTATCTCAAAACTTGTCCACTTTAGGATGGAAAAAACAGTTCAAATCATAACCATGACCTCTCAGGTTACTTTCTATAAATGTGAAACATGTAACCTTTACCTGTACAAAAATTACTAGCTTATCTTAGCTGTGAGAGCGGTGATAACCTCCTTGGAAACATTGTTGCGTAATGCACATAAGAGAACCTGTTAGACTGAGATGAGATTTACAGTAGTATGGCGTAATATGAAAAGGGCTTGTCCAATAAAAAAAATTACGCTAATTTACTGAGAGACCAGTTGTTTTCAACAAAANGGCGTAATATGAAAAGGGCTTGTCCAATAAAAAAAATTACGCTAATTTACTGAGAGACCAGTTGTTTTCAACAAAACACATAACTAACACTCTTGGTAGTACAGTTTCTCAGATCAGAGTGCACTATTTAACACTTGCGGCATCGTACTTTGCTACGAGTACATCCTAACTATAAGACCATATTTTCTCAAAACATTTATATGCAGGTGAAGCAANGCATCGTACTTTGCTACGAGTACATCCTAACTATAAGACCATATTTTCTCAAAACATTTATATGCAGGTGAAGCAACCACTGATGTATAATCTATTTGTGTTACCTTCACACTTTTTGAATTAAACCTTTGAGAAAAATCACTTCACTTATGGGGTGAATGGCAGTTTCCTAAATACAGAGTGATTAACAGAAGTTATCGACACTTGCAGGGGCCTTATTCCTCAAGTCATTTGGAGCACATTATGTCATACAAATGTGAGCCTTATTTGCAATATTCACAAGAATGATTTGAAAACTTGGAAATGCATTACAGTGAACAGTAAGTGACCTTGACCGTCATGAAATGTGACCGATTGTTTCACTGTGTACTGTGTGAACAAAACACGTTCCTGCAAATTTACTGTGGTTATAGCCTTTCATTATGAGATCTAGTAATTACGTTACAATGCCACATCAATTTTACACAGAAGAATACGCCAATACAGAGTTTGAGGCTAAACTGTAAACAATAAAGACTGATAATTAATAGTTTTACTTCTGAAAGGATTATTCATTTTTTCTTCAACTGTCAAATTTTTTGAATTACTCTGGGAACAAGATACAAATTCATACGACATACTTTGCTCCAAATAACGTAAAGAATAAGCCCTGTGAGTGGTGGCACCTACTGAATCATTCTGTATGTTATATATCATAAGTGTTTTATACTTGTGTTAACATAAAAGTATCTTATTTATGGTTAAATTGAACTTTTACTTATAATGTAATATTTTATTTACAATTAATATGAATCAAAACAGAAAGAAAATANTATGGTTAAATTGAACTTTTACTTATAATGTAATATTTTATTTACAATTAATATGAATCAAAACAGAAAGAAAATAAGTGTGTTGCTAATATCTACAGATAAATAGTTCTCATGGAAAATATTGTTAAAGTGAATGCGCACAAATGCAGTGTGTTGTCCCTATGGTGAAACTTTTTGAATTAGTTAAGCTTTGTTTGCATTAGGTGAAGGAATAGCCCCGAAAGTACAACTTTAACAGGGCTTCAGAAAAGTTGAAAGTAACCACGAATACACTAATATCTAAGCTGGCATGAATAAATTCCCATTCAAATTCACTGCGACTCAAAATGTTAAAATATTTATGGCCTTATGGCAATCCTGAGGCTATTCTTCTGCCAATTTCCCCACTTTGCATTTTGAAAAAAAAATTGAAGGGAACAATGGAAAAAAGGCATTATTCACTTAGCTAACAGCAGAAAAGAATAGATACAAAGGCTGTACAGATAGAAATCTGCTTTGACCTGTGCTACTCCTAGGTTGATTGATCATTTCCCACTGATGGTGTAGTTTGGGCACTCAGTGGTTAGTGACAACGCATCTTTCTGCCAAAGGACGTAGACACCTGACAACTGGAAACATACAGCCTCCTCTGAAGAGTTACAACCCCTTGGTAATACCCCGTAAATACATGGATCCTGCATATCAGCAACAGCTCCGTAACATGCGTGGGCCATAAAATATAATCAAAAGAGAACGAAGGGCTGCATACCAGATAAAGTAACATAGTTAAAATGCCACTCTATTTTAAGTGTACGCAACTGAATGTGGTACAAAATTAATTCATATATTTAAACAAATCCATAAACAGGCACTATGGAATTGTGGAACTAGGAAAGCATACATAGATATGTAAAGTACTACTAGAAGTCCGGCATCTCTTGTTGGCAACCAACGGTTCAAAATCTGGTAAAATTTCTTGGCTTGGAAAAAGTTACACTCATACGTGAGCTGACTTCTTAAGTTTGGTTTTGTTCAACTTCAGGAGGGGGGAAAAAAAACAGTTAACAAAGGTTGTTCCTAATAAGTTGGGGCTGCAAGTTTGATAAGCCTCATCTAGTAGGTATTAGGAACCCAAGTGTTTATTACCAATAACATTGTGCATATACACTTTTGCATGTGCAACACCCATTTACATACTTAATTCATCATAATGCATATGGTCTGTTTCAAGAGGGGGAAAAAAAAGGCAAGGATGCCACCTCAAATTTCCAGTGCCCCCAACTATTGGTTGGCAGAAACACTCATGAGTGTTGGTCATGCCACAGCCCTCTTATTCATACAATCTGAACATTATCAAGCGTAGTCAATTGAAAACACTGGTCACTTTGAGCAGAAAACACAGAGGATTTCAAAAACACAAAATACCATCCAAAAATTAAAATCTTGCGGCGTCTTGGATGTATATCTACATATTGTAGGCCCACAGTATTTGGTCATATGTTTTGGCATTTTTACTAGCTAAACTATATAAATGACTTAAAAGATAACTCCAAAATTTTTTTTTAAACAATATTGATAATAAGGGAGGGTCCAAGACCAATTTTCCTGCTACAAATATTCTTTATTAGTACTGTAAGTCCTGTGTTTTTTATTTACAACTGAATCTTACACAGTAAACAATTACACTACTGATACACTACTAATCTCATACATAATAAAATTACAGTACACCCTATTTCTTATCACTATAAAATGATAAAATGTAAGGATTAACCAACTGGTTCAAAGCATCGTAAGCAAAATTTAACTAACTGTGAACTAATACACAAAAAGAAGCATACTGTACCTACAAAATGTAAAACTGCAAACTTTGGTTACTCTACTTTACTAAGGAAAAACTTGGAGTTTAATGTTGACAGGACAAACACTACAAGTCCTTCAAAAACTTGTTTATGAAATCCCCTAGCTGAAATTGGGGAAAGTTTTTTTTAGCAACAAAGAATAAAAGACGTAAACCCCAAATGTGAAAAAAAATGTAAATACACCAGATGCAAATACACACACCGCAACACACAACAAAGCAACACTGATTTACTATATTAATTACAGAAAACCACTTTCCAAGCACAGGGATGAAACATACAAATTAAAAGACCACCTACGTCATGCACGAACCAGAAACATGGAAAAGCAGGTACCTATTAGCTAAATTGTACNTACAAATTAAAAGACCACCTACGTCATGCACGAACCAGAAACATGGAAAAGCAGGTACCTATTAGCTAAATTGTACGACATGCATACAGCACAATTCAAATAAATCTTTAGGCTTTTTAGAAGGAGAATATTTACAAACACATTTATTAGCATTTCCATTTAGCTGCAAAATGCATGTACAAACTAGTAACAGTATTTACTGAAGGCTTTAAACCAGCTTACACAAAGGATAGTGGGGAAACACATTTTAAAAGAAAATGTGTGATATCCATTTGATATTGAACAGGTTTGTAAAATACAGTAAATAAATAATGCACAGCTGCTTGGAAGACTGCAATGCAAGACTTAACTAAAAAGAAGAGAAGAAAACAAAGAGTTCTAGGCTTAAATAAGCTATGGCTCAGATCTCTGATTAACTTGACAATATTTCTACAATTATGGCCAGGCCAAAATGTACACCATTTTACCCTTTTGCATGCTAACAGGTTCTGTCTAAAATAATATAGCTTACTGAGTAAATATAAGAACACTTTTGCTACATCTCAGGGATTTTCAAGGTTTCGTTCTTATCTTCA
The DNA here is from genome assembly GCA_002778355.1 of Clitarchus hookeri. NCBI lineage: Eukaryota > Metazoa > Arthropoda > Insecta > Phasmatodea > Phasmatidae > Clitarchus > Clitarchus hookeri. The sequence continues at coordinate 26,449 of NQII01002894.1, read as the reverse complement.
CAAAGAAAATTTTTTTTCCTATGCAAACTATTTACTTTCACATTAATAAATATTATAAAGATAATCATCAAAATTTACTGCTTTAGTATGTTAAGACTTACTGATGCTCAGCTAACTTAAGGAAGTGGTTAGATATTTGTGAAATGGAATCATGTTTGTGTTACATTACATTGTAATTACATTTAAGAGCAATATTTATCCAAACAATGAACTTAAAGAACATTATATATATATAATCAGTTTACAGGATGATTCACGAGGAGTTACCACCACTCGCGGGGCTTATTCCATACATCATTTGGAGCAAAATATTTTGTATAAATGTGGGTCCTATTCCCAATATTGACAGAGTAATTTGACAATCGGCATACCCACCCTACAGTGAAAAAGGGAGTTTTCACCACCGCTTCAGCATCAACATGTGGTGTGGTGTCGTACACGATCAGCTGATTGGGGCATTCATTTTCCCAGGACGCGTGACTGGTGTGGTGTATTTGCAATTTTTGCAAGAACTGCCGCTGTTACTCGAGGATATTCCGTTAGCAGCGAGACGTAGTATGATCTTCCAGCATGATGGTGCACCTCCTCACTTCCACCGTCCTGTGGTTGAACACTTAAATGTGCATTTCTCCGAGAGATAGATAGGACGAGGCAGTTTTCACCCTCGGCCTCCTCGATCGCCAGATCTATCACCACTACATTATTGCGCATGGGGATGGATGAAGGATATTGTTTACCACAGGACTACAATAACACGTGAGGCACTACTTGTGCGTATCGTGCATGCCGCTACAGAAATCAAAGACAGCCGTGTGCAGCTACGTAGAGCCACATTTGCTGTTCATAAGCACGCGGACAAGTGCATGGAAGTAGACAGAAACATTATTGTACATCTTTTGTAAGCTTGTGCGACGCAATCGTGATGCTCAACTGTAAACAATACGGTCTGATAATACATCACTGTATTTATTTCTGAAAGGGTTATTATTTCATTCGTCATTTTTCAAATGCTTTTAATTACTCTGCAAATATTGGAAATAGGACCCACATTTATAGGACACATTTTGCTCCAAATGATGCAAGGAATAGAACCTGTGAGTGGTGGTAACTCCTTGTGAATCAGCCTGTATACCTGCTCAGTAAAACTGTGTTTATCTGGACTAACTGAATACGGATTATCAAAAATCAAGATAACCTGGAAATTAAGGACCTAAAATATAATACAGTACTGTCACGGAAATTACAGAGAGAACATTTAAAACCAACCCTTTATTTACACATAAAATAACCATACAAACACAAACCCACTGTTAGTTTAATGTACAGTGCTAAAGGAATGAATAATAATATAGCTTTTGTGTAAGAATAATATTATGTTTATATGAAGCACAATTTTGCAGGCATTTCAGAAACATNAATAATAATATAGCTTTTGTGTAAGAATAATATTATGTTTATATGAAGCACAATTTTGCAGGCATTTCAGAAACATCGGTTCAGCAAAACAGTTCACGCATATTCATGAGATCAATACATTACTAATATATTTTAAAAAAAGTATTAGAATACCGTACATCCTGTAATTTAATCCTGTCACACAGTCTCAAAAACCATCTTGTAGGGCCTCACTGTAAGAGTCTATTCCACACTCAAANTGTAATTTAATCCTGTCACACAGTCTCAAAAACCATCTTGTAGGGCCTCACTGTAAGAGTCTATTCCACACTCAAACAATTTTATTGTTTTATTAACCATGAAAAATTCAATCTTTTCCCCAGACAGATACAGCCCCAGCTGCTAATTTCTTAAGCAAATGCTATACTAAAACTGATCAGGAGTAGGAGAAGTTGAGAGATCGGAGAGATTTGGACGGCTCTTAACGAGGTGTAGAGAGCCAGTATGGGTGAAGTGAAGTGAGAATGGATCAATGCTGGAATGAAAGGGCGGGGGGAAACAGGAGATCCCTGAGAAAACCAGCCAACCAGCAGCATCGTCTCAGAAGGAAAAACTAGCACCATAGAACCAACAATGGTTTTCATATAAGGCATATTCCCATCTTACTTGCTTTGTGAAAAACATGATAACTGAACTACACTTGATGAAATGCATTGAGGAACACCTAGTAAATATTGTCCAATCCAAACGAGTTTTACAACTCTAAATGTTTGTGTGTAGAGGGCACTCAGATCGTATGTAGAAGAGCACCACTTACCTGCACCGGTTTCAAGCTTTTAGACCAAGCGTCTTATCAAAGGTCACCTGACAACATGAGTGCAGTTGGCTGTCTAATTCCATTGCGTATCAGAGAGTGTGTCTGCAATGCCTGGGAGACGATGGCGAGCACCAATCAAACAGTTAACTGACTGACTTTAGGCGTGGTCATATAGTGGGACTCCGAGAGGGTGGCTGGACAGAATTGATACTCAATTTGGTCGAAGAGGGTTCCCACAATCACCTAGCCCCACCAGTGCCTCCTCACTGCACTGATAAGCACCTGAACAGAAGGATCGTTCGGGCTGCCCTGACAGACAGAACAGCAACAGCACGTGCAATCAGAGCCACTGTGGCCCCCCATGTGTCTGCACCAGCAATAAGCAATCAATTGTTGGAGGTGCTTTTACGTGTTCCTCTGGGCTCATTAACCCCGGACATCTGCTCGTCATCCTAAACAACTCNCAATTGTTGGAGGTGCTTTTACGTGTTCCTCTGGGCTCATTAACCCCGGACATCTGCTCGTCATCCTAAACAACTCCGGTGGTGTCAGGGGAGTGTGTGTTTGAGAGGCGAATGGACAGCAGTGGTGTACAGTGATAAAAAGAGGAGAGTTGTTTTTGCCTCGGAAAAAGTGATGGCAGTGTTTGCATTTGTAGACCTGCGGGTGAGCGGAACAATTCATTACGCACTCACACTCACCGTACTGGACCCACACCTGGAATTATACGGGCTCCACAAGCTTCACATCCCAATCACCTGTGGTATTTTAAGGGGAGTTTGACAAGTAAATTGTGCATCTGTGACGTTGTCAACCCTGTCCTCTGAACATATCTCGACATACTGAAGGAACCAATCTTCCAGCAAGATAACACCCGTCCACATGTCGCTAGGACAACGCAGCATGCTGTACATGGTGTATGCATGTTATCGTGGCCTGCTAGGTCTCCACACCTCAGCCCCATCGAGCAAGTGTGGGATGTGATGGGACGGCACCTGACAGCCCAGTCCTAGCAACAGTCACTGCCCGGCTACCACAAGAAGTATAGCGAGTGTGGGATACCATACTCCACAAACACATTCAGCATTTGTATGACATGTTACATGTCAGAATTGTTGCATGCATGGCCTTTTGGGGTGGTTACACTCCTTATTAAGGTGTTACTCTACATGTTACATTAAATATTCTGGATGTTCTTCATACCAACTCTTTCTTGAGTACCAATTTTAGAGCAGATATGTGTATTCCTACAGAGTGTTCTTAAATGCATTTCCACTAATGTATTCAAAAATACAAAAAATTACACACATTTCTTTATTCCCTTGCGTTACAATCTGTTGCAAAACATTAAAATGCTTCATTCATAAACCAACATTTATCCAAAGGTCAGTGAATTTCCAAATCTACAAAGTATTGAAGAGTATGTTCCATGTATGCAGTAATCTAAGCTACGTGATATCAATAACTACAGTTTGTATACTGGTGCTTGTATCAAACAAGAAATTGAAAGCATCAATGATATTAAATGAACCATTTTAACGAGAACATGATTACATTTATTTACAGAGATGCCTGCATGTGGGACTAACTGATCAGGAAGTCGTCAAAATTAAATCCTCTTGCAATATTTTACTCGGGAGTCTTCTACGTGAATGGCCTAATACACAAAGCACGTCTGTTAGTCGCTCTACTTGCCCCAAGACAGTGATCTAACAAAAGGAAACTTCTTTGTGTACCAACTATGGTAAACTGTTACATTGATTAATGGTTATTTTAAAGAACTAACAAAGAACTTTTCATTTGCAGATGCCTGCTTGTGATTCAAATAAATTGCACTACAATGCATTAATATTTCCGTTGTGCTATAGCCACATACATTAACCACCATACGTTTAATCATTTCTATAGTGACATCACCAAAAAATTACAATTTAGTTATCTGACTCACGACTTACAATCCCTTATTTTACGATCGTAAATCATTTTGTGTGGTCCTATGTGGTCATTGCATTAACACTTTCTGCATTTTGGAACATTTTTCCTTCATTACAAACACTATATTCTTGGTAGTTTGCCTTATACCCTAGATATACCATTATTCAGTGAAGTGCAATTTACAGAGACTCCAAGCAGACATCTGCAACCAAACCAATCCCTAGATTCCCAAGATCTGTACTACAAAAGTAAGAAGTAATAAAAATAAGTATTCAAGAGTCTAGCGAATGAGTAAGGAATGGAACAGCGATCAGAAGACACCATACACAGTCTGACTGAGAAGAAAGTTGCGTTAACTGCTACAAATGTTTGAGAGTTTATAAGATTAATAACGCTGTCAACCCACCGTAACTTAAATAAATAAGGTTTGAAGCAGTGAGTAGATAGCCCATTCTGTGTGTACAATGATAAAAAATGTTATGGAGAAGTAACCAAATTTTTTTATGAGAATTAATGACATGATTATAAAAAAAAAAATTAGTTGGTTTTTGCATTTGTTTGGGTTTCAAGATCCAAACATAACGCACAGTTAGCATCCAACCATTTCAATGTACAGCATGCATCTTTTTGTTGCAACAAGTGCTCTATGAATCAAATTGCTCTACAATAAGTTCCAAGAATACAACAAACTGACCATTACATTGTATGAACTAAGCTGAATTACAAGTTGCAAATTATCAAGATTTGAAAGCAAAATACTTTAAACTAAATAAAAGTCTGCAGTCCAGAAAGCAAAATTCCTAATGAATAAGTAAACTGTTTATAATCTATGCAAAGTGTAATTGTGTGCACCTGGTACTGCCAAAGTGAACTGAATGCTACAGGACGTATCTAAACATAATACTGCCTGGCCTTGGAAAAAAAGGCCCCACTTACAAACAGAAGATGGAAAAGTTGAGACGTGTTCAGTGCCTCGTACCATTTTTGTCTACATCACAATGTATAGTCCGCCAATATCGGAAGAACTACCTACAATTGGGTTGCAATGACGAATCAAGGGTGAAACCTAAAATAAGATGACGATTCTGCAGTAAGTGTTATTCATTCAAGAGCATATACTGTGAACTATTTTATAACTGCTGAGGCAAAGATATATGCTGTACATGCAAAACCCTTTTTTATATGAAATTCACTGAACTGGGACATGAACAATTTATGTCTTCGTTCCGTAATTCACCAGCATAATAAATACCACTGATCAGACTTAAATTTCCAGACAAGCTAACTTTTCTAGGCACCACTGTTTACAAAAAGGTAATACATGCATAACATTTTCAACTTATAGTGACAAAAGAATACTCCTGCCTCAGTCTTTAAGTTGAAAATTGTTGAGGTTTCTATAAAGTTGACTATTAACTTAAATTTTTGTGCTGAACGTGAGTCACATTTTTCACATCCCTGAAAGTGCCTCAACTTCTACTACAGTCCATCAAGAACTGAATCACAGATGCAATTCAACTAAGTACAAGGAAAGTTAAAAAAAATATGTTACACATGACCTTGGTAGAATTGTGTAATATATTGGGGTGTCCCCGTAGAATGGAGGTCACATCCATGTCCTGCTAACGAGCCAGTGTACTTGTTATTGTTCCAGCAGGTTCACTGCAGTAATGGTTAACAATGGAGCATCTGTGAACATGTACTCCAAGCTCAAAGGACATGGAGCTGTGCAAATTCTGTGCACAAAACTTCTCGTTCATATAAAGATTCATCATGAAATAATGACGTACGGAGCAAAGGCAATGTTGCGTCCAGCCATAGTGAAGTGGTACCAGCAGTTCAAACGTGGCCATACACGCCTGAAAAATTCTGATGAAGGCCATTAACATCCATCAAAGAATACAACATGGTGGGAGTGGTGGGGCTGATTCACGATAATTGTAGTGCGACTGTTGTGGGAATTGCACAGCAGGTAGGTATGTCGACCGGCTTGCACACATTCCATTATCCACTACCAACTTTACTATCACAAATTGTGTTCAAGATGGGTTCCGCTTTCACAGATGCCCCAACATGAAGATGCAAGGTTCGTTTCTTCTCTATGTTTATTTTACAATATTCTGCGGAANCACCTGACAGCCCAGTCCTAGCAACAGTCACTGCCCGGCTACCACAAGAAGTATAGCGAGTGTGGGATACCATACTCCACAAACACATTCAGCATTTGTATGACATGTTACATGTCAGAATTGTTGCATGCATGGCCTTTTGGGGTGGTTACACTCCTTATTAAGGTGTTACTCTACATGTTACATTAAATATTCTGGATGTTCTTCATACCAACTCTTTCTTGAGTACCAATTTTAGAGCAGATATGTGTATTCCTACAGAGTGTTCTTAAATGCATTTCCACTAATGTATTCAAAAATACAAAAAATTACACACATTTCTTTATTCCCTTGCGTTACAATCTGTTGCAAAACATTAAAATGCTTCATTCATAAACCAACATTTATCCAAAGGTCAGTGAATTTCCAAATCTACAAAGTATTGAAGAGTATGTTCCATGTATGCAGTAATCTAAGCTACGTGATATCAATAACTACAGTTTGTATACTGGTGCTTGTATCAAACAAGAAATTGAAAGCATCAATGATATTAAATGAACCATTTTAACGAGAACATGATTACATTTATTTACAGAGATGCCTGCATGTGGGACTAACTGATCAGGAAGTCGTCAAAATTAAATCCTCTTGCAATATTTTACTCGGGAGTCTTCTACGTGAATGGCCTAATACACAAAGCACGTCTGTTAGTCGCTCTACTTGCCCCAAGACAGTGATCTAACAAAAGGAAACTTCTTTGTGTACCAACTATGGTAAACTGTTACATTGATTAATGGTTATTTTAAAGAACTAACAAAGAACTTTTCATTTGCAGATGCCTGCTTGTGATTCAAATAAATTGCACTACAATGCATTAATATTTCCGTTGTGCTATAGCCACATACATTAACCACCATACGTTTAATCATTTCTATAGTGACATCACCAAAAAATTACAATTTAGTTATCTGACTCACGACTTACAATCCCTTATTTTACGATCGTAAATCATTTTGTGTGGTCCTATGTGGTCATTGCATTAACACTTTCTGCATTTTGGAACATTTTTCCTTCATTACAAACACTATATTCTTGNTGTCCTATGTGGTCATTGCATTAACACTTTCTGCATTTTGGAACATTTTTCCTTCATTACAAACACTATATTCTTGGTAGTTTGCCTTATACCCTAGATATACCATTATTCAGTGAAGTGCAATTTACAGAGACTCCAAGCAGACATCTGCAACCAAACCAATCCCTAGATTCCCAAGATCTGTACTACAAAAGTAAGAAGTAATAAAAATAAGTATTCAAGAGTCTAGCGAATGAGTAAGGAATGGAACAGCGATCAGAAGACACCATACACAGTCTGACTGAGAAGAAAGTTGCGTTAACTGCTACAAATGTTTGAGAGTTTATAAGATTAATAACGCTGTCAACCCACCGTAACTTAAATAAATAAGGTTTGAAGCAGTGAGTAGATAGCCCATTCTGTGTGTACAATGATAAAAAATGTTATGGAGAAGTAACCAAATTTTTTTATGAGAATTAATGACATGATTATAAAAAAAAAAATTAGTTGGTTTTTGCATTTGTTTGGGTTTCAAGATCCAAACATAACGCACAGTTAGCATCCAACCATTTCAATGTACAGCATGCATCTTTTTGTTGCAACAAGTGCTCTATGAATCAAATTGCTCTACAATAAGTTCCAAGAATACAACAAACTGACCATTACATTGTATGAACTAAGCTGAATTACAAGTTGCAAATTATCAAGATTTGAAAGCAAAATACTTTAAACTAAATAAAAGTCTGCAGTCCAGAAAGCAAAATTCCTAATGAATAAGTAAACTGTTTATAATCTATGCAAAGTGTAATTGTGTGCACCTGGTACTGCCAAAGTGAACTGAATGCTACAGGACGTATCTAAACATAATACTGCCTGGCCTTGGGGAAAAAAGGCCCCACTTACAAACAGAAGATGGAAAAGTAGAGACGTGTTCAGTGCCTAGTGCCATTTTTGTCCATGTCACAATGTATAGTCCACCAATATCAGAAGAACTACCTACACTTGAGTTGCAATGACGAATCAAGAGTGAAACCTAAAATAAGATGACGATTCTGCAGTCAGTGTTATTCATTCAAGAGCATATACTGTGAACTATTTTATAACTGCTGAAGCAAAGATATATGCTGTACATGCAAAACCCTTTTTATATGAAATCCACTGAACTGGCACACAACTGGCACATGAACAATTTATGTCGTCGTCCCGTAATTCACCAGCATAATAAATACCACTAATCAGACTTAAATTTCAAGACAAGCTAACTTTTCTAGGCACCACTGTTTACAAAAAGGTAATACATGCATAACATTTTCAACTTATAGTGACAAAAGAATATTCCTGCCTCAGTCTTTAAGTTGAAAATTGTTGAGGTTTCTATAAAGTTGACTATTAAGTTAATTTTTTGGGCTGCACGTGAGTCACATTTTTTACATCCCTGAAAGAGCCTCAACTTCTACTACAGTCCATCAAGAACTGAATCACAGATGCATTTCAACTAAGTACAAGGGAAGTTCAAAAAATATGTTACACCTGACGTGGAGATGCGCCTTGGTAGAATTGTGTAATCTATTGGGGTGTCCACATAGAATGGAGGTCACATCCATGTCATGCTAGCGAGTCAGTGTACTTGTTATTATTCCAGCAGGTTCACTGTGACGCGTGACGAGTACATAGGGTAGGAATTGAGCTGTATTCACACCCCGAGAATTAACCCCCGGGGATGTCCCGAGGTTTAAGGATACGCGGGGAAGAACCGCAGCCGAAGGAAACAGGGAAAGTCCCGAAAATTAGCTGATATAAGCCCTCGGCGAAGGAAACAGGGTAACCCACTGGCCAAGATTAGTGCAGACACAGCTGCCAGGAATCCCCAAGACGCTTGCTGCACCCCTCCCTCCACCCCTAGTTTTAGCGCGCGAGTCGCTGACAAGACCAAAATCCTATACAAAAAAAACCTGCGAGTTACGCCAGGGAAGTCCCTGTTTCTGTCGACACAATCTGCTGACAGCCAATTTGAATATATCGAGAGGCGGGTTAAATTCGGGAGCAGCCAAGGTTCGTGAGCATTCAGTTGTTGTCAGTCGTGAGCAGTCGTTCGAGAGGAGTTGTTCAGCCGCGAAGCAAGACAGAGAAGGCAGTTAGGCGAGAGGCAGTCATATCAACGGGCCGGAGTTCAGGGCCGGCCCAGTCATTCAGTCGTGAGCATTCAGTCGTGAGCAGTCATTCAGTGATCGTCGGGCAGTTGTCATCACCAGTCGTGAGCGAGACAGAGAAGGCAGTCATATCAACGGGCCGGAGTTTGGGACCGGCCCAGGCAGTAAGTTGTAATCAGTTGTTCACAGTCAATTGTTCGGGAGCAATTATCGCCAGCCAAGACAGGAGTTGTTCGGCGATACAGCCGCTAGACGAGATAGATGCAACCAAAACGGGAGTAAACAGTCGGGTGACGAGAACAGTGCCGAGAATATGAGTAAATTTCCGGAGACGAGTGGTAGCCCCAGTCCGAGTGGCGCCCGAAATTTAATGTGTAAATTCCAGGGACAAACCCAGTAAAAGTACCGAGAACTTATGAGTTCATTTCCGAAAACGTAGTGGCAGTTTCCGCGGTTAGGAATGCAGACAGAAACGCGATAGCCGGAAGCAGGCCGAGGAGGATGCACTCTCCAACCAGGAACGCCAGCCGGGATCGCAAGGAAAGTGCAAGTCACGGGAGAACCCTAATCCCGGGCTTCATTGAGAGACCGTCAAAGCCGCAGGAAACAGCCAACTTCGTACAGCACGTCAACGAGAGCCAGTCCGAGGGCCCGAACCAGGGCCACCCAACTCACCATGCCTAAGCTACCAACGAAGACAACTCACCAAAAGCCGCAGTCAGAGATAAGTAAAGAAACGTCTTCCTTCAACAACCTTCCCAGACGCATAGTATTCAGCCCAACAGCCCGTCAGGCAAACGACTTGCAGGGGGGCTCAGTCTCGCCAGGGTGTGTAATAACTATGTGACCTTCTGATCAATAAAATCCTGGTGGGTTAACTAACGGAGAATACGAGTATTTGTTTACCCCTAAAGCAACATCCTCAGATGCCCTTAGTCTGCACCTACATAATTTAACTATATGAACTACTGGCCACCCCCTGTATAACTCAGGTGGCCGAGTAGCGACAACTGCAGCAATGGTTAACAATGGAGCATATGCGAACATGTACTCCAAGCTCAAAGGACATGGAGCTGTGCAAAGTCTGTGCACAAAACTTCTCGTTCATATAAAGATTCATCATGGAATAATGATGTACGGAGCAAAGGCAATGTTGCGTTCAGCCATAGTGAAGTGGTACCAGCTGTTCAAACGTGGCCATACACGCCTGTAAAATTCTGATGAAGGCCATTAACATCCATCAAAGAATACAACACGGTGGGAGTGGTGGGGCTGATTCACGATAATTGTAGTGCGGCTGTTGTGGGAATCGCACAGCAGGTAGGTATGTCGACCGGCTTGCACACATTCCGTTATCCACTACCAACTTTACTATCACAAATTGTGTTCAAGATGGGTTCTGCTTTCACAGATGCCCCAACATGAAGATGCAAGGTTCGTTTCTTCTCTATGTTTATTTTACAATATTCTGCGGAANTGCTTTCACAGATGCCCCAACATGAAGATGCAAGGTTCGTTTCTTCTCTATGTTTATTTTACAATATTCTGCGGAACAAAAGGTTTTCTTAACCCAGATAACCACAGCTGATGAAACATGGATTTATCATTTCACCCTAGACTCAAAAAGGGTGTCTGTAAAACGAAGATGCGCATACTAACCTTCAAAGAAGTTTATGGTTGCACCATCAGAAGGAAAGGTCCTGGCCATCATGGCCACTATTTTATACGCTTGTAAAGGAGTTGTGTACGTGAACTTCCCAGATAAACATTTAAAGAGTTAAAAAATTATATTTGTTTTACTCATTTCACAGAAAGTTATTATACTTAAAAAACTGTCAGTTTTCCACATCATCACAATGCTATTCTGCAAACCATTTTTAGAAACTGTGATACAAATTTAGTTATTTTAATATTCAATGGTAATGGATAATACATCTTTAATTAAATTTAATTCTATCCATTGCCTTAGCTTAACAAGAAATTTGAATTTTTTATTTTTTTAATTCAGTATTAATTTTAGGATTTCAAATCCGCTTTTCGCAATTTGGCTGTGTTGTTTTCCATTGGATCTTCATATTCTGCTTGCTTTGCGATGTATTTTATGGTTATTTTTACCCAACTATTTTTCTTGCACAAAGGCACTCAAGAAGTGGAACTATATTCCAAACATAAAAACAACCTTGTGCACAAGCAAAATCTGGATCTCAAAATTCTTTAAAAAACTTTTCCATTCTTTTTGTAAGCAGAGCCAGGTTTCGGGCCGGACCACGAGACACGCGCTGCGCAGATAAACACAACTCAGCAGTACCAGTGGCTGAGCCGAGGAGCGATAGCGAGCCCAATTGGCCTACTTACTGTTGCGAGTACGAGTCTTCCTGTGTGGTCAAGTGACGCACCCGCGTGCCCCTGATTGAGAAGAAAACTCAACATGAGACACAGAGCCCACAGCAGGCTGCTACTGCACCTACTCTAGCAATCACAACTGCTGGTCTTCTTTCGTCCAGCGTGGCGCCTTGCAGGCCCAGCTACGCTGGTCAAACACACACTCCTCGGGGCATTTTCATAAACTCTCTCGGATGGACCTGATGGCTTGCATCACTCCACGTATGCTTAGCAATCCTCTCTCATGCTCCATTAAAAATATGCACATAAGTATTATCTACAATAAATGTAACTCTGCCAGAACCACAACTGACAAACTTTTGCGCAAATTTTCAATGCTTAGCGCCTCACATTTTGCAATCATAATTTATTAAAACAACCACTCTTTTAAATTTTGGTGGATATCTTAAATATTAAATTTAATGTATTTGTATAACAGTAATGTATAACAGTTTTCCAAATGCAATATGGAAGTACGATACAAGCAAACCCTGTCCGAATCTGTAGAGTTTACGAAAAACCCAGGAGCCATACTCCTGCAAAACAAAGCAACTAGCTAATGTATGATCTGCATGTCTTTGTGAACAGCGCAAGAGGTGGTGGGTGGAAAAAATGTCTCAATACACCCACAACTGTTACGTATTTAAAAAACCTGACAGCATCGAAAAATTTAAAAAAAATCTTGTTTTTAAACAGCATTATTACCAGACTGTACATTTAATTAAACTTCAAATAGCAGGCAACATGCCATAGATAACACATTCCAACATAAAACACCTATACTCTAGATATATTTCCAGTCTTGTTATCAACGTACAATTTTGAAACTACACAACAGCCACGCAGAAATTACAAAAACCAAGAGACATAACACAATGTGAGATGAAGAATAGTTGAACAACGTGCGAAAAATAGTAATTTTACAACTTATCTTACAATTAAAAAAATTTACAGAAAGTAACACAAATATTTAAAACACTCAAATTATACATAAGCCACATTAGGGATACAGCTAAGTAATAACTTCACCAAATAACAAAGATTTTTTTATGTGGTGCACTCGTGGGCACATTTCTTGTGTACCACAGTTATGGTATGCGTACACATAAGTAAATACACTGGCAAATGTCAGTAAAGCACATGTAAACAATAGTTCCATGCAACTAGATTAAAATGGAAAATTAGTTGAAAGCCGAATTTTCACCCCGACTCCACCAGAAATTCAGTTTCAAGCTGAAACCGTTGTAGTTTGTGCAAGTTTACAACAAAAGCTACCAAGATCAGAAAAATTGGCCAAAAACATTTGCAACACAGCATGAATAAAATACACATACTTTATACAATTTACAAGTTTCTTGTCTTCAGTAAGCAATAAATGTAGGGAAAAAAAAAAAAAATCAAATTTTTCATAAATCGCTTGTGGAAAATATGTATACACGACGTTGATTTAAGGTTAGCTCGAACAGAAACTTGTTTNACCGTTGTAGTTTGTGCAAGTTTACAACAAAAGCTACCAAGATCAGAAAATTGGCTAAAAACATTTGCAACACAGCATGAATAAAATACACATACTTTATACAATTTACAAGTTCTTGTCTTCAGTAAGCAATAAATGTGGGGAAAAAAAAAGACCCAATTTTTCATAAATCGCTTGTGGAAAATATGTATACACGACGTTGATTTAAGGTTAGCTCGAACAGAAACTTGTTNCAATTTTTCATAAATCGCTTGTGGAAAATATGTATACACGACGTTGATTTAAGGTTAGCTCGAACAGAAACTTGTTTGCAACTTCCACCAAATGGATAACACATTTCTCAAATTTATACAGAAGTTCAAGAGCAGGGCACATTCCACGTAAACTGCTGCAGCGCATGCAACTACCAATGCTAAGCTACACAAGCTATCTGTTACCGCTCCAAGGTTAGTCTCTTGCATGCTGCGACAAACACGTTTACGGTACCTGAGAATTAGTTCTTCGTCAATGTACTGCAATAGACTCCTATAGATGGAAAAAAAAAAGGGAAGAAAACCATTCAGGTACACCTTAAATGACAAAACACTACCAGCTACTTAAATACGGTACAGTTATTAGATGTAACTAATGTGATAAACCAAATTTATAATTACANCTTAAATGACAAAACACTACCAGCTACTTAAATACGGTACAGTTATTAGATGTAACTAATGTGATAAACCAAATTTATAATTACAGTAAAACTATGTTTAGATACGATAACTGATTACACCCTACATTCCATTAACATGCAGGGGGCCTACCAGTAACTAAATGTTCAATATACTGCATTACATGTGAGGAGCCTAATTTTCATGCAAAAACATTCCTGTGCTTTGAAACAGTATCTATTTTTATTCACTTATTCCCAACTTTTCTTGAAGAACTTATTCTTACACAATTCTTAATCTATTCTTAATCCAAGAAAAATAAGACATTATTTTGGGTTTGGTAAATACATTGGTACTGCAAAAAAAAAAACTTCATACCCAATCGAAGAGCATTATGTGTTACACCCATGTTGTTCGACTGATAGACTACCTACACTGGAATACATCTTTCTCGCCTAGTTTGGAGGTGACAGCTCAAACTGTAAATTTTACAAGTTTAATAGTCTGACATATCCAACTAAAATGAAGCAGGGAATTCAACACAAACTCCCTAATTACAGAATGGTAAAACACCATAAATTTAACTCGTGTGAATGACACACAAGTGTGTAACCCCAGTCCCAAATCTACCCATTGGTCAAGGTTTAATTTGGCAAAATATGATCCATTATTTCAAATAGGTTTTTGGGTCTCTTCACCACACAATTATTAAACATTACAGAGCTAGGCATACTAATAGCAGAATCATTAGATCCACCTGGCTATAGGAATAATTCATGTTACCATTTCAAATTCTAACAAGGTAAGGTTAACTCAGTAATACAACATGAAAAGCCATGGTCAGAAATAACAAACAAGTTGATTATAGTCTATTCGCAGTATCTGTACACGTTTTGAAACAAACCTTTGAAAAATCACCCCGGCTATTAACAAATTTACATGTTTTTAAAGCAAATCATATACTAAAAAAATTAATAAGGTTATTAACATTAAGGTATTAAATTTTTGATCGAATTAAACTTTTGTTTACATACTGTCTACAAATTACAATGNAAGGTTATTAACATTAAGGTATTAAATTTTTGATCGAATTAAACTTTTGTTTACATACTGTCTACAAATTACAATGTTAATTTCATAATCAACATGGATTAGAAAGAGTGTCAGCAGTGTTGTGCTGGCGATGGCCAACATAAGTATCGATAAAATCTGCACCGGAAATAAGTTGGCTCTGAAACAATCTGTTGAAAAAACCTGGCCGCCAGTGCTCCAATGCATTCTGAGATACCAGCCACAGGATGTGTACAATGATGGTGAAACAGCGATGTACAGTAAGATCCTGTTAAGTTTTTGAAGGAACTGAAAGATTTAGGCCTACCAACCAGGAAAATTTCTTTAAGGGTCAAATTTCTTTGGCATCTATAAACCAGGCTAAAAATTATGTAAACTTATTTAACAGAAAAACANTCTTTAAGGGTCAAATTTCTTTGGCATCTATAAACCAGGCTAAAAATTATGTAAACTTATTTAACAGAAAAACATCTTATCAAGGAACTGCTTAAAAACGTTTTGCTTTATTTCAATGCACTGCCAGACTGAACCTTTGCAATAATGGATGATGCGTGCTAGGGAGGGACAAGAAGCAAGGAAAGCATTACTCACCTACTTTGTAACATTTCGTTGTAATANAAGGTTATTAACATTAAGGTATTAAATTTTTGATCGAATTAAACTTTTGTTTACATACTGTCTACAAATTACAATGATAATTTCATAATCAACATGGATTAGAAAGAGTGTCAGCAGTGTTGTGCTGGCGATGGCCAACGTAAGTATCGATAAAATCTGCACCGAAAATAAGTTGGCTCTGAAACAATCTGTTGAAAAAACCTGGCCGCCAGTGCTCCAATGCATTCTGAGATACCAGCCACAGGATGTGTACAATGGTGGTGAAACAGCGATGTACAGTAAGATCCTGTTAAGTTTTTGAAGGGACTGGCCTATCAACCAGGAAAAANGATGTACAGTAAGATCCTGTTAAGTTTTTGAAGGGACTGGCCTATCAACCAGGAAAAATTCTTTAAGGGTCAAATTTCTTTGGCATCTATAAACCAGGCTAAAAATTATGTAAACTTATTTAACAGAAAAACATCGTATCAAGGAACTGCTTAAAAATGTTTTACTTTATTTCAATGCGCTGCCAGACTGAACCTTTGCAATAACGGATGATGCGTGCTAGGGAGGGACAAGAAGCAAGGAAAGCATTACTCACCTACTTTGTAACATTTCGTTGTAATANCGGATGATGCGTGCTAGGGAGGGACAAGAAGCAAGGAAAGCATTACTCACCTACTTTGTAACATTTCGTTGTAATAGTCTACACCAGTGGCTATTCTTTAAATAGCAAAATACTCTGTTCTTCTGGGAACTTCAGTGCAGGATGGCATACGAAGGGGACACGCGTTGCTCAAACTGTTGCAGGAACCACACCATAGTGCTTTCTATCAACAACTGCCCTACCCATCCACAGAGCCACCATCTATTAAATATTGAGCTTGTGTTCTTACCAGTAAACATCACCAGCATAATTCAGCCCCTGACCCAGGGTATCATAGAGGCTCTAAAAGTAACTTCCTTAATAAGTGTACAACAAGTGTTATGTATCTGGATCTGGGGCAAGCGTACAAGAAGTGGAACAGCTCCAAGGTGATGCAAGAAATTAAAACGGCTCAGGATAAAATCAACCTCCAGGCCACCTGCAATTGCTTCCAGAACACCCAATTCATTGTTTAGGAAACACCTTCTTCCATTTCGCCTGTTACCATGGACATTGAGGCATTGGCAACTTTGTGAGTGTTGCGATGGCTGTGCGAGAGGTCCAGCATCAGCCTGGACTAACGAGCTAACCACAGCCTGACACCTTCACAAGTCTCTGCAATGGTCTGCTGTGTGACTAAGCAATGTGCAAGAGGACTGCACCTAAGAGAAGTATGCTTGTGTTGCAAGTGAGAGAGCAGTCTGGGGCGAACACTGCAATGAACATATACTAGCACTGCAGGAGTCGTCGGATGAAGGGGAGGAGGACAAGGAAGAATAAACTGCAAAGACTTGAGCCCTACAGGGAGGTACGCCTCAACGTGCTGCAAGATCTCGATGAGAAGGACTCCAATCCCACACTGGAACTGTTATGCCACTCAAGTTTTACCAACGTTATGTAGTGCCGATGGTTTGTAAGAAGAAGCAGGCCTTTTACCAAAGGATAATTTAGAAAGAAAAAGAGGACGGTGAAGATGGTGTAAGAAGTAGGAGGGCTGGCTTTGAAAGTGCCGTAGACATTGTGGAATATGAATTGCATCAATGCACTGTTTAAAAAATTACATATAGTAACAACCTATATTATTAGTAGTAGCGATTCGAGATGTGAACCAAAGGGGCCAAGGAGGGGCAGCCACCCCCCCACCCCCACCATTCTCATTAATTATTTTATTTTATGAAAACTAAGCAATTTTTAAAATTATCATGTAAACTTTTCCTACACATCTTTACA
This sequence comes from Clitarchus hookeri, assembly GCA_002778355.1. Classification (NCBI taxonomy): domain Eukaryota; kingdom Metazoa; phylum Arthropoda; class Insecta; order Phasmatodea; family Phasmatidae; genus Clitarchus; species Clitarchus hookeri. The sequence goes on along the minus strand of NQII01002894.1, from coordinate 8,910 downwards.
GTTAGAGAAACTAAATACAGAGGTACATGCATTGGGCAGAGGCATTAATTCAAGTCATAAAATGTTAACATGTTGCAAATAAACTATTAACATAAGAATGTAAAATTACAGCAGAAACCAAACAGTTTACAGGCAACATGTATTCTGTAATTTGAATTTGTGTGGGAGACATTTTTATAAACACTATACATATTATTTTATTCGAATGTGGCACTTACAGTAATTTTGCAATATTTTGGTACGTAATCTCATAATTTTTCAGACATAATTTTTGCACTTTCCTACAAAATTCNACAGTAATTTTGCAATATTTTGGTACGTAATCTCATAATTTTTCAGACATAATTTTTGCACTTTCCTACAAAATTCACGTGAATTTTCGCATCCCTAGTCGTTAGTGTCTGTGCAATTTTAAATGTAACACAGTGTTTTCGACTGCCTGTTCAACTGTCAGCATCGGAAGTAAGGAAAATGAAGAAAGGCGCAGAAAAAAATCCTTGCCCCTTTCCCCTCCCTCAATTTGGCACCCAATCGTCACCACTGTATATAATACTACTGAAAACTACGACAATGATACTGTTGTTTCAAAAATTGTAATTGCTACTGCAGCTTCTGCATGTTTGTTTACAAGCATTTGCAATTCTAGTACTGCAAAGTGCTTAAAAATGACTGTCAACATGATACAATACATGCACAATTCCACTTTTTTTTTTACAGATTACGAGAAAAAAAAAAAAAGAATGCCTACAGAACTTGTAAAAAAAATTCCTTCCTCTCCTCCCTCAATTTAATGTACAGTTTGTAATGATGCAATATGCTTAATTTTTCGGGACACGAGTGTAAATTCTTTCGTGTGTATTTAGCTTTGGAAAGCCTTGTAATATTTTATCAAGTTTCAAGTAAAGCCGCGGTGGCTAGTTTCCCGGGTTTGTTGGTCGAGCAGACGTGTGCGGACATCTGCTGTTTACGTCCGTTTACCGTCTAGTTTCGNACAGTAATTTTGCAATATTTTGGTACGTAATCTCATAATTTTTCAGACATAATTTTTGCACTTTCCTACAAAATTCGCGTGAATTTTCGCATCCCTAGTCGTTAGTGTCTGTGCAATTTTAAATGTAACACAGCGTTTTCGACTGCCTGTTCAACTGTCAGCATCGGAAGTAAGGAAAATGAAGAAAGGCGCAGAAAAAAAAATCCTTGCCCCTTTCCCCTCCCTCCATTTTGGCACCCAATCGTCACCACTGTATATAATACTACTGAAAACTACGACATGATTCTGTTGTTTCAAAAATTGTAATTGCTACTGCAGCTTCTGCATGTTTGTTCACAAACATTTGCAATTCTGGTACTGCAAAAGTGCTTAAAAATGACTGTCCACATGATACAATACATGCACAATTCCACTTTTTTTTTTTACAGATTACGAGAAAAAAAAAAAGAATGCCTACAGAACTTGTAAAAAAATTCCTTCCTCTCCTCCCTCAATTTAATGTACAGTTGTCAAAACTGGACAAATAGGTAGCAGATGGCGCAAAGCACCGAGCAGCATTTCCAATGCAGGTGGTAGTGGTTATCCTCTGTTAACCTTCACCAAACTTCAATACAAACAAGCTGTCGTAACACTTGAATATATTACAACACTTATTCTTTATATCTGTGGTATACTTTTGTGTGTACAGTATACTCACCTGTGTGTGATATCTCAAAATATAATTTTTAAACTGGGAAATAATACAAACCCATGTTCTCAGCACTTCTGAGATATCACAACTACGTCTACAATAAAAACATTTTCCCCCTCATTTCAGCATGATACAAATTTTAATTTGGACTTTAAGACTAGTTTGAAATGTATTCATAGTGGGCAAATGCNAATTTTAATTTGGACTTTAAGACTAGTTTGAAATATATTCATAGTGGGCAAACTTCACTCTGCAGTGTTTTGGCAGCAAAGGGATATTGTGTACACATTTGGGGTACCACTTTAATAAGACAAGATGTGTATATTGAAGTCAATTAATATTCCATTAAAGAAACATGCTATTGTGTGTAGAAAAAATTCCAGACTTCACATGAAAAAAAAAACACCTCTGACTAAATTTTCAATTTTTTTATAGTGTTTTTTAGTGTCAGTTTCAATTTTATGAGGATAGTGATTTTACAATTTGAGTCCAGCTACCATGGTACTTTGTAANCAGTGTTTTGGCAGCAAAGGGATATTGTGTACACATTTGGGGTACCACTTTAATAAGACAAGATGTGTATATTGAATTCAATTAATATTCCATTAAAGAAACATGCTATTGTGTGTAGAAAAAATTCCAGACTTCACATGGAAAAAAAAAAACACCTCTGACTAAATTTTTAATTTTTTTATAGTGTTTTTTTAGTGTCAGTTTCAATTTTATGAGGATAGTGATTTTACAATTTGAGTCCAGCTACCATGGTACTTTGTAANTTTTAGTGTCAGTTTCAATTTTATGAGGATAGTGATTTTACAATTTGAGTCCAGCTACCATGGTACTTTGTAAAAAATTTGGAGATCTATTCTATGCTTACTGATTGTAACTAGCTGTTACAAAGATGGGTGTGACTATACACATTACAAAGGCAAAGTTGTGTAATTTAGACATAAAATCAAGAAGCTCGAAGCTGTCAAGGCTGTAGTTACCAAAATTAATATTTTCAAAAATTAAAATTACACGATGTATACGTAGTATTGAGAGCAATGTATTTAAAAAAAATACATTTATGACACTGTTCATACAGACATAAATAACTTTATTAATGAATATCCAAACCAAGTTTCTTACACCCTAATGATGGTAATGTGTATTTTATACTTTAATGTATACAAAAATAGACATGTGAGATGTACTTAGCAAGGCAAAATATCAGATCACAAATACAGCAAAAAAAAAAAAAANTGTACTTAATTAAGCACTAACCAAATCCTTCAAAATGCAAATAAATTCTGTACCTTATCACATGAATGCAAGGTCGAAATGTCATGCAGAATAAAACAAGCAAATTTAATTACATAAAAAAAGTTAATTGGTTATTCATAAACAAGTGTCAAGTATGTTTTCATGCTACTAGGGATACTAACATATGTCGTGGATTTGATTAATTTGTCAGTAGACCATCATTAGTTGCGAAAAGACCAAAGCCTTTTTGTTTTTCTGCATGCCACACAATAACTGAAGTGAAGACGTACGCAATAAAATTTTGAAAATGAAAATCACCCAACTTCAGCAACATCTCCATATTTACTTTCTTCAAGTATCCTGTCTACATTATAAAACACTTATTCATATTACAAACTGGTCAGGTATCTTATAACTTTTTCAATTTAATGGAAAATCACAAAAACATAACACATTTTTAAATTTTTTTAGCATTTGCTACTTTCCTTACGTAGTTTTGCTTAACTTAAAAGTATGAAAAAATTAAAATATTAACAAGACCAAAATTTTTTGTAATGATTTTGCCTACATAGTTTTTAATAAACTGGGGTCCAATGCAATGGTAAAATATTCTGAAACTCGCATGTTAATAAAAACACAACTCAAAAAACAAATTATTTTAATTTACTATGAAAATTATTTTTTTCTAACACAATAATAATAATAATAATAAAAAATTATTAATACTTTACATTTTAATGTATCAAAAACCATTCAAATTCATTACTTTTTTTTATCCTGCACTGCACTTTGTGAAACATACGTTTACACTTGAAAATTTACACCTTCAAGATCAAAAATTCNTTTTTTTTATCCTGCACTGCACTTTGTGAAACATACGTTTACACTTGAAAATTTACACCTTCAAGATCAAAAATTCATGTGTCTGTATTACTTAATGGTATTGAATTTTTCTGAAGACAACATGCAATATGGTGATTATTGTTGTAACGTTTCAGCATTTAAAGTTTTGTCTATACAGTTTTATTTGAGTTGTATGTTTATTTATTTGTGGAAACGTAATTATTTATTTAATTTTAAAGNGTTTTGTCTATACAGTTTTATTTGAGTTGTATGTTTATTTATTTGTGGAAACGTAATTATTTATTTAATTTTAAAGTCCCTACCCTCAGTTATAACTAGTTTTGTATAATCAGGATATCACCTCTAAATTTATATTTGCATTAATTTGGTTTGTTTACTTTTTAAGTTTTGACAGTTCTATTTATTTTATTTGTTAGGCGAGAACTGAGCTCATATCTTTGGCAGTGTTAATTTTAATTGGATCATCGTTTTTCTCTTCAGATTTTTACCTGGTTTAATCCAGCACTTTTGGCCATGGAGAAAGGTATTAATTACAGGATTGATTATAATATGACGTAGAAGGAAATGATTTATTTTAGGAATGTCATGTGTAATTAGCATCGTCATGTGAATTCTGATTACTAATGACTCTCTCCTCAGACGCCATGATGAGCAGATCAGTGTTAAGATTTTGTCTGCAAGATTTACATATAATTTTAATAATACCGCCCATCTTAAAAGTAGGCATGGTGTTAGAGAGGCACCAAGTTGTTTTAAATATGCGGGCCATGAAAAAAGAGGTCCCAGCCGAAAGGTAAATTATTTTTTGGAGTGTTTCCCAAGAACTTGGCTGGCATCTCCACCAACAGGATAAGTAAAACCTACAGAGGCTGGGTAATGTGTGCAACTTCATCTTACGTTTTGAGAGCTAAAGACTTTTTGTCATTTTAATTTGTTTTGGAATATGTAAATTATATTTGAACTTGATGACAGTAAATTTGGAAGATGTTAAATTTAATATGAAAATTTATGAGGGCGTTTAAGTTTCCACGAACAGTACCAGAAGCCAGTAATGAGATTCTTATGTTCAAAGCTGAGTTAGTGCTACAAACTTTTAATGATTTATTAATAAGAAATTCTAATGAGCCAGTTCACGATCAACTCACATAAATTACCTTTCTGTTAGCCAATGCTTAAAGAGGTGATTTAGAATATTAATTACATTTTGGACTGACCATAATTTATCTTGACAGCTGTTTTTCATAATGATTTTCTATTAATTTGAAACAACAAAATGAACTGATAATTTTTCAGATTACTTATGAATGCGTATTTGACGTAAAATTTTTCAATTAATAAAACAACTATTACTTCACGCATACCTAATGTGTTATGCTTCACGTAGTCATTGAAGTAATTAAAATACTTTATTCAGTGATTTATTTGCTTGTTTTGTCTCATTATTACTTTCATACAAATTGTATGAAATAGTGTCTCGTGTTCTGCTATGCTAAGAAAATGGGTAAATGTGTTTTGCAATTTTGTAATGTTAAGGATATTCTTCTAATACGTCGCCATTGCCTCAGGGTAGACTTACCCCTGTTTTAGGTTAAATATTCCGGCATTTCTGAAACTCAAGCGATTGTTTAAGCCAATTTTCTCACGTCGCAAAAATTAAAGAAACACCAATTTGTGTGGTGTTGTCATCCTCTTTGCTAGACGTCACGCTCATAGAGAAAGTAAGCAGCGTGTTAGGATATATTATATGGTTTTCTCTTTATTACAAGAAAATAAAACATTATTTATGTTATTTTTATTTTCTCACACATACACAAGTGTAAAACCCTGTAAGGCTAAACCACTTCCATTTTGGCGCCCAACGTGGGGCCTAACTACATTGCAAGCAATCTACCTAAACACTAACACTTCATCATGAGTAATTGTACAGTCACCACTTTAGAATACACACAAATACAGCTTTGTCTCATAGAATGAATGTATGAAACTGTAATTCTCTACCCCATGTTAATATTACCACCATTTCACTTATCCACACAAACTCTACTAAAGTTAAATCATTGGGAATAAACACCAGTTGTGTTATGGATGTTACTGGGTTATATAAATCTCATGCGAGGTGCCGTACAGAAGTCATGTCAAAGGGAATGGTGCACAGAGAAAAGAATTAAAATGATCTACAATAATATTGCAGAAGCAGATGTATGCAAATGGTGACTTCTGCACTGCCACACTGTCGAAGCACTTGAACAGAATTCGCAAATAGCATGTAGAAAACATCTACATGGACTGTATCATCAAAGCCTAATTCAAGCAACAGAAAGTCTTTGCATCTGTTTTAGAGAGAATTCCACAATTTCCTATAGACCACGCATATATTTATTGTTTTGTACAAACTATGCACTGCACTTCAGATGGAAAAACCTATAGAGAATATTATTTTAAAAACCTGTCACAACTTTACACTAACACGTAAAGCTGGACTCAGAACCATCCGTCGCACCCGTCGGTCGGCCGTCCATCCGTCAGTCAGTCAGTCAGTCAGTCATCAGTCTGTGTTTTCATCCGTCACTTGAAAGAGATTCACAACAATCCGTCATCATCCGTCAATCCTTCTGTACAGCAAAATTTTAGTGTAACAACACAGCATTGTGATTTTTCTTTAGTCGGAGGTATATTTTGGTTGGAAATACATTCTCAAGAGAAAAACATTTTGGAGAAATAATTTTTTTATGTGATAAGAATTTATACTGAATGATTGTTTACATTTAAAACATATATCCACCGCCTTGCATTTTATTTCAAAGTGCGTATTCACGTCTATGGAATGTCATCAGAAGGTGATGGCTCATCCGTCTGTCGAAAATTACAGTTTGAGAAATATTTTACGGATTGATGGACAGAAAAAAAAGTTGCCCTGCGATTGGTTGAAGATCACATGATCGCCGGACGGATGGGCGACTGACGGTTAAGAGTCTAGTAGGAACGACCATCGCCATTATTTCATTAAACCTACACAGGAGATACAGCCTCAGAAAGTTATGTTGAAGGATTTAAAACTGAAATTGCAGCATTTTACAACATTACTTACAATCAATTTGAAATGTTATTACAAACCTCTATAACATGCGCCTGTTTTGTTAGACGATTTTTCAGTTGATAAACTAAATAACATAAATTTTAATGCTGTCCTTCAAAATTCTGCAAACTAAAGGTAGCATTATAAAAAAAAATACACTGGTTATCAAATGCAATGGAATTATGTGAAGAGCTGAATACAGTTTAAGCATTACTAGTAAACTTTTGTGGCAGAAGTCACCAAGGAAAGTTTTCGTAATTCAAACTTCACAAAATGTGTGCTGTTTATAGGTGTTAATNTTTTGTGGCAGAAGTCACCAAGGAAAGTTTTCGTAATTCAAACTTCACAAAATGTGTGCTGTTTATAGGTGTTAATTAGACAATGGGATAATGTTAACATCAACTACATAAGAATTTGTGCACAATTCCCCTTGTCCAAGAGTCCTTTGGAGTGCACCCCACTTTGGCGACCAGCCATACCTTAGAGACATTTTAAAGATGGCAGTTCCGGTAAGACGCTGTTTGCGGGCTTGCAACAAGCACTTCGTGCATTCCTTCTCACGCTTTAAGCAGTTACTACACGGTGCGGATGGGGTGGTCGGTTTTCTGGACACAACATGCGAACATATTCCAACATTTTGCCTACCACTCACCCCTACCAACACTTGGCATTCGAACCACAGGATGGGATATACTGTCCCCATTACTGCATGTGCCACTGGCAAGCAACTGTCATTAAATGTTCTCGGTACACACACAAATACCAAACTTGCACAATAAATGTACAGAGACACTACCATGTTGCTTCGTAACAAGGCACCCAGCTTGAATCACAGTTCTCTACACACNCACAATAAATGTACAGAGACACTACCATGTTGCTTCGTAACAAGGCACCCAGCTTGAATCACAGTTCTCTACACACTTGGATTTTTATGAAAACTCGAGGAACTAAATGTTTAATACTGGCTCGGAAACCTTCAAGGTGTAATGAAATTCTAGTATTTAAATCGACAAATTTTTGGTGTCAAGCCTTTAACTGAATCAAAATGCAAAATGGTAGGTTCTCTATTAATATAAACTACAGAATAATATGTGTAAAAGAATATAAACTATGTAAAATCTGAACTTCTGAACACGTAGCCACTTATCTGTCACCGACCCAAAAAGTCTACTTAAAGTAATCACAATGTAACAATGCTCAGAATGAAACAAAACAAAACAGGCAAACAATTTCCAAACTTTCACACACATTTGTAACGTACTTATTTATGCTCTAAAGAAAATGAGAAGTAGTTATCTCGAAGAGTGAAAACATGTTAAAACAATATATCATAATTACAGGGAAATGTATCACCATCAGTAATAATTGTACGCATAGGTAAATATAATTAAATTTTACAACTATGTAAAACACAGGTTAAAAAAGTCTCGAAATGTATTACTTCGGCGTTAATGCAGAAAACTGAGTACACTCTAACACACTATCAAAGTTACAAATTTTACACAGATACAAGGTATATGTAGTCAAAATTTGGACCAGTAACTTGGTAAATTCAAGCTGCAGGAATGAAAACTGGGAAGAATTCACGACAGAAGCAGTCAGCAGCAAGCTGTTCACAAGAAAGGTCCTGACTTCAACTACAACGTTGTCACATTTGGGCCAGATAATGGTAGGATTGCTGCTAATGACAGNCCGACTTCAACTACAACGTTGTCACATTTGGGCCAGATAATGGTAGGATTGCTGCTAATGACAGCAGTAAAAACTGCCTGAAGTGTGGGCAAAAGATCACAGTTCTGAGAAACTTCATCCACACAAGCAGGAACGGCTCAACAGCCTCGTCTCGGTGATGGCAGATTAATTATAGAACCACCCCTGAAAAAGTGGGGTCAACTGTACAAGTCGTATTTTTATATAGAGGACCTTTAACATTAATTCATGTGTACAGCAACTACAATTGCCAAAGTGTACACAAAGAAAGCATGGTGATATTGAGAGTAGAGTATGGTTACTAATGCCAACAGGTCCAGTCATTCGACA
>NQII01002893.1:196561-315732 GCA_002778355.1 Clitarchus hookeri | reverse complement strand
TGTGTAGGTGTGTGTGTGTAGGTGTGTGTGTAGGTGTTGTTGATGTTGTTGTGCGCGCGCACGCGCAAGGGGGCCTTTTGGACTGCGATCATACTTATGCTGTAATATTTTGCTAACTTTAAATGATGAAAGCCCAACTCACTTATGTGGTCATAGCTATCTTTAGAATGCCTCGTGACACCGTATAAACCAAATGGTAGCGGAAATGGCCGCCGTACTTGCGAGGTTCCTTCACCCCAACAAACCAGAAAGAAAAAAAAAGTTTAATGATATACTCCTGAATAGAAGTAATATTGTGATGCATTATATTTACACAGAACAAGTATCATGTACATTTAAAAAGTGCCTAGTGATTTGTCCAGCGATAACTCGCGATATGACTACGGTACTAACGCCGAAACACTACCACGGGCTCAATGCTGCCATTTCGTGTTGCGTGAAACGGACCACGACAATCTGAAAATTTGTATCGCAGAGAGAAGCAAATGCATTTGGAAAACGTTATTCGGAAATAGCTATTTAATTGCAAATGAATGCCATTTGTAATTGATTCTAATTAGACACACTGCAATAACAAAGAAAAATATTCATAACCGGTTGCAGTTTTCAGAACAGCTTCGCCAGATCTGTGCACCCTTACGACATATATAAGGATAAGCCTTAAGAATATCACCAAGACAGTTAGGAGTAACTAGTTTCCATGGCGATCATTAACACACTCACACCGAGTATCTCTAAACAAGCTAGGGCACCTGGTCTGCATGTAGCCAGAAAGGAAGCGAGGGGAGCTAACTAAACCCACCTTGTCTAAGACGAGCAGAGCACTGCCGTACCAGCCACTTCCCAGCTTCCTCAAGAAGTCGTATTTGCCCCAGATCTCTCTAGGGAAGTTCACAGCCTCCATAGCTGTGCTGTCCGCGCGCACGCAATATGCAGGCGATGGTAGCAGGCGTGTTATTTCTTAGGCGGATGCACTCTACAAAAAGAAGAACCACCGCCAATAAAACGTGAATTGTTAATATCGTATTTCTTAGCAAATCCTGACACTTCCGACACATTTTTTCTTCGACGTACCGAATGTCTAAATACCACTACGTATAAAGGGAACTTTTGCTGAAACGTCGTTGTAATTACCAAGTAACAACTTGTTGAAGGTAAATATTTTCTTCATAATATAGAACTTCGGTTTTTATAAGCAAATCAAATACCTTATATTTCCCTAAAACATTTTTTTGTGTGCTGCAGTTTGCTTGCGTTATGATCACTTAATGCTGGTACATACTAACTGACAGTGGTGGAAAATTTTTCTACAAACAAAATTAAACTGTTTGAGCAAAAATTCAAATATTAAACATCACAAAAATAAAAAAAGGGTCTATTCACATTCGGTAAACTCAACTTAAATACAATTTGATGGAACATCATATTCACTATGCTCCATTAAATCCGCTGTGGATTCCTGTTGCTGTAAATAATCTAATATAATCAAAGTACTAAGCGTGAATGAACTTCGCCAAATATGGTAGTTTCAATGGCTCTGTCGCATATATAACCGTGATTTTTTACTATGGTCACAAAGGCAACATTGGTGAGGAGGAAATATGGCCACGGAAGATGAGAGAGGGAATGAAAAAGACGAAGGAAGAGGAGAGAGGGAATGAAAAAGACGAAGGAAGAGGAGAGAGGGAATGAAAAAGGTTGAAGAAGGTAAAAGGGGTGATGGAAAAGGGGGAGGGGAAAGGTTGCGAGGAAGGGGAGATGAGAAAAATTGCGGAGGAAGGGGAGAGGAGGAAAAACACTACAAAAGTAGGGAGTGGGGTGAGAAAGAAGATATTATTTTTTATAGAACTTTTAATGAAGGAATATAAAATGTTATCCATGCTACCTGCCTTCCTTCGGTAAATCGTTTAAAATTGTTTCTTAAATAAAATCAAACATTTCGATTGAATAATTTAAAAAAAGCAAGCAAATTCCTTTTTAGGAAACCGTGGGCTATGCACATGTGTACATTATACCTACGATAAAACCACATAATATTTAATTAAATAATTACACATTATATTACGCAATTTTTCTTTAAATATTTTGCTGGAATAAACTGAATTTATGAACCAGCCCGTACATATCTTCTTCACCGATGAAGTCTAGTAATATTTGTGTGTCAAAAGTTATGTGCCCTTGTGTTGTCTAGTTATTTCTCGAAGAAAATATTAAAAATATAATACTAAAATCTCATTTTTAGAATCGGATTAAGATTTTTATTCATTTCCATTCGGGTATGATTTTTATTATTCAGGTTACAAAAAAATACTCCACACTATGGAGGGCTGTGAAAAGGTAACTGCGAGGTAAAAGAGTACAAGTAATATAGTTGAAAATACCGCAAAAAGATCAATTACCCTTTAAACACGCAACAAAATTGCCAAGAACATAAAACGCTACATAAATATGATGCAGCAAATCCTCGTCCAAAATCAACGTGGCGTTAACATAACCCATTGCACAAAGAAGGTGAATATTTCACTTTTAAATGCCAATGTCTACAACTAGTTTGTGGCGTGGCATAAACAGCGTAACGATGGCCATCTTTCACCATGGGAAGGTATCAACGTTCAGAGATCAGAGCACACGTCGTCAAAGGTCCCACTGCCGTTAAATGAGACGCATACCCGAAAAAAAAAAAAAATCTAAGTTGACTACTTGTGTAGCTCGAATGTTTTTTCACGCCATGAAGAGTTGTTTTTATCGAGCTAGTTGATCGTCGTTCGCATACGAAAGTGTGTCCTAATAGCAACGATAATATAGATTGAAGCATTATTTAAGCAGTGTAAACCATTCTTGAGAAACAAAAAAAAAAAAATACCAAAGTCAATATAGCCAAACCAAGAAAACAATATTTCTATTCGTATTTAACTTTGATCTGATTAGTCAAATAAATCTGCTCACGTGTTGCACGGCTGACTTACATTTCTATGCTTTTTAAGTTAATTTGTGTCACACCACGCGAATTGTGGATGTGGCTTATGGGCGCTAGTTACAAAAATATAATCATTTTTACTAGTACGAAAAACTTTTTAAATCTGCGTAAGTACTATTATTCGATTTTTAAAAATGGTATCCCGTGGTTGTCGCATTATTATGGCATGTGAAAATGACTATTTTAGAGTTTTTAGGGCATAAAAACAAAGGCAATAATTAAAAAAACATTTTACAATGGGTGACAACATATCTTAGTTAATTTTAAAGTATGCTCAGCAAAAATTATTTTAAAAAAATCTCAAAACTGCTATAAATAAAACACATGCAATAATTTCTTTATTTTTGAGCAATTTAAAAAAAAATTAGAAATCTTTTCAAAGCGTTATTTTAATGACGATTTGAAGTAAATCATGGTATATTGCTTCAGTATGAATTATATATTGGTGAGAGAATTTTTTCTATTTGCAAGTACCACAAACGCTAAAATTGTAATTTTCACAAGCCATTGTTTAAAAGATATGCCATCTAAATTGTTTTACGTGAGGATATTTTATTTGTAAGTAACGTTTACAAGTTGAACATAGTTTCATATAAATAATAAATACAGAATTTATAGGTTAAAAGCAACGTTATGCGTGCAATATTTCGCGCTGGATTCCGCCTGTGCAGTCGGTAAACTGTTTCAGATTTGCGCCTGACCAATTTTCTGGAGTAAGTAGAGGACATTCGATATATACTTTCGTGGTTTATGGAATTTGCGATACTTCTTAAGCCGGGTTCACACCAATAAACATTGGGGTTGTGTGTTGAACACCGCGTTCGGCACGCTTATTTTCGCGGGAAATGCCAAATTATTTCCACACAACTATTTGTGTCCTGCTCCTTGCATAGGTGTCCAAAACTGTGTGGGAATTTGTTTATTCATTTCGAAACTGTACAATTTCAGTTACAGCTGTGCATACTTCTGGTAGTATCAGGGTTATAGTGCACTTACTAGTGATATTTTAATTAGTACTGAAAAGTGTACGAATCTACAGGAAACTCAATTTTACAGCTAATATTTCCGCCACAAATATACATACTTCAAGTTGATTTCTTTTGGGTTATTATATTTTTAAACATCTTTAAATTTTTTAGAGTCAAAATCTTAAAACTAGCAGGTACTTTCACCAACAAATAATATATTTAATAGTACATGGCGATCATTTTTTTCNAAAAAAAAAAAAATTTAGTAAATTTATTTTTCCCTACTAATTCCGAAATTGTGGACAAGTTTCACGCCCCACCACGAAACACTAAACGCACCTCTCAATATCTGTGCATGGAAATTCAACAAGCCTCTTCGTTGTAATACTATGCAGCACCAATTCCTCTCTAGTTTGTCAGTAACCTGTCAGCAGTCGCCACACTTGCGTCGAAGGAGACGGGACGTTTTGTGTGCGCATGAACGTCCTCACTGGCGGAGATATGTCCGTGAGTAGGCGCACACGACTCGCGACACATATTCGCACTGGCGTGAATACTTTTTAAGCAATGCTAACGTTATTCCACGTCACATATTTCCAACTCTAAAATATTAGCTATAACGTCCAAAGTGTGATAATAGATACAACAGACCGTCTCGCAAATGTTAACCCAAATTCACTATCTCGGACAAATTAAAAAAGAGTTGGCAAATATTTAATTATTTGAAACATTTAAAATTTTTACTTTTATAACCTACTTATTTATTTAGACACATGTCAGTCTTAAAATATCTTAAAATTTGTTTAGCATTACAGTACAATGAGAAGTGGATTAGCTGACAGCGTGTTGATAGAAAAATACAGCCCCGACTTGACGGACCAGCTGATGGCGGAAGGATACGTAATCAGATGTACCAAAGTGGCGCTACTTTCACCGAGCTGTCAATAAGTGGCCTTCTTATATGGTACAGAATATACCACAGACACCAATACAGATGCAAACCTGCGATACACAGCATCCCGGGACGCGAGCGAAGAAGTGCCGGAGCAGCTTTACGTTAGATTGCACATGCATGTATGCTCACAGGCGTGATCACGGAGGGCCTCGTTTATACTCCACTCATGGTTACTTACAACTTTTCCAAGTCCTGCAGACATTATACCATCAGGATATTCATCCGCTCCATGCAAACAAAGCTTTCTACACTGTAAAATAATTTCTGGTTAACTTCCTAAACTGTAACGTAAGTTTTTAACCTTGTGTAAAAATACTATCACACGTCAGTCTGCAAATACAGGAATGTTGAGCGTCGTTACTATACAAGGTTAGGGAGCTCCCTACGCATTTGACTGCTTCACTAGCGAGTGTAGGAACGGTACCATGGATGTATGGGGAAATAGTTAATCATTCGCACACTCTCACTATCCGACTACATTGATATGGTAATTTTATGAATAATTTCTTAAGATTGTAGACCCGGAAAATTACACCAAGATTACTCCGCATTCGTAAGCAAAAATAATATTTTAATTATTATTTCAACACCAATTTTTGAAAGAAGATCTAACCAATTATCAGAAATAACAGCAAAGGGTTGCGCGAATTTTATTTGTTTGTAAATTATTACCACCGAGGTGAAATATTTCTTCTACATTGCTTAGAACTCCTAACTATTTCCCTTATTTTTGTGGGACACAGTGTTCAAGTTAAATAACTTTCATACCTCTCAGATGTTAATGCACATGCCAAATAACTAAATTCCTATACGGGGGGCCACGGTGGTTGAGTGGTTAGACTCCCACCAAGGTGCACCGGGTTCAATCCACGGCCGGGTCGCTCCCGGATTTTAGTGGGAATCGTGACGGACGATGCCGCTGGTCGGAAAGGTTTTCTCTAAGATCTCCCGTTTCCCCCCACTAATTTCATCCGGCGCCGCTACATTCTCATCTCGCTTCATCTCATATATCCCGCGGAATGCAATGGCAAACCATTGCGGTATCATCCTGCCTGGCTGCCATTCCTGCGTCGTGTCTTTGGGTCAGACCAACTGTCGGGTTGCCAACCTCCGCACACACAATTCCTTTACATAAAACCACGTGGCTTCTACTCACATCAGCACAATGTTTACATGAATGCATTGATGTTCTAGTACGCTACTTTCAGCTAAGTTGTAACGCAAGCTAATTTATCTTTTCCCCTTAAATTGCGGTTTGTTGTAAAACGAGACGTTTAAACGCACATCATTGATTGGACACTTGACTGACAGATGTTTCGACAATATGAGCCAGACGAAGCTGAATATTTAAACCAGATAACAGGCTCTACAAAAATTAAGGTTTTGCTGTGATAGATTGAAGAAAGATTCAAATGTTTCAGGTGTTAAAACGAGACGCACGAGACAAAACTGACTTCAATTTTCAAGGCCACCCCGTGGTTGTTTATATACTGTATTGTTTGAAAACTAACCTTTGTTTGGTTTATATTTCTTGTATTGGTGTTCATGTCGTCACCAGGGTTTTCTTAAGCACACGAAACAACTTCGAAATAGAAATAGAATACTCTTAATTAAGTCCATTTACCAACATTCCAAGCGGCAGCGGCATTATCTGCACGAGGTTTTCTAGTGTGTACATTTCTGAAAGTGACCAGTAATGGTGAAGAAAAGTTCTTAAGTATTAATTGCACTATTTTAAATCTTTCCAATCTCGTTCAAATATCAGTTTCCTACAAAAGTACTTAACGTGGCCGCCTGGGTAGTGTGCCGAACTGTATGCAGAGCTGCGGCAGAAAACGCTTTATTAAACAACCGCCAAACAAGTGAGCGATATCTGTTTACGAATGGCATTTAAGAAACGTTAGGAGTCTCTATACGTTATTCAGTTCCTCCATTTCTCTCTGAAGCATGTTTGTGAGAATGAAAATTGCTCAAAATGGCGTTTTCACGGTCATTTTTAGGTATGAACATTCCGGTATAAAACATTAAAAAAGGAATAGGGGCGTGAAATAAAATCATTATTATTACGTCAAAATGGCAGAGTTTTCGCTGAAAGTCTCAGAGGCGCGTTATCGACGGAAAGGCTGTACGTAGAGGCGATGATAGAGTTGATGTGCATGTTTCTGCCGCCCCTAGCTCTCCCGTGCTTTAAGGCCCCAGAAGTGCAAAATTCCTTCAACCAGGCAGCCACCTTAAAACGTTACATTGGACTGTATTTGACGTGTTCTACATCCCAGAGCAATATGGCTCATGTTGGATCCTATAGAATATAAATAAATAATAATAAATGTAAAAATATGGTAAGAGGATTAAGCAGTGAACATCGACCACAATCTATGAACGTATCCAAATCAGCCAGTAGGAAGTTGCCAACAGCATTTACTGAAGTCATTTAAGTATAATACGCGATCTGCTATTTTTTTTAAAAGGTATCCAACGTTAACAATTTTGCGCACACTTTTAGACGAGTCATTATTTTTAAATAATTTAATCTCGCCTCCTACTTGACTATAACCCAACGAAGTCCTTGCGATGGTTGTGGGCTGGTATGACGTAGTCGGTGCGTCGTATTGACAAATACTCTGCAAAGATTCTGCACTTAATAGCTTATTTCTGTGGTTCAGAAAAAAAAACTGCTGCAAAGCAATGCATTCAGGCGTTTGATGAACGGTACCGTGAGACGAAATTTCTGTTCATATTACCAATCGTAAGCAAATCAATCGACGACAATAAACCGGTCCAAAAAAAAAAGTGGGCGAGCTATGCCGTTAATATACGCGTATAGGGCGAGTCTGTTTTCAAACGGCGTCGGTACAATTCTATTTTAAGTCGACAAGAACCAAAACAACTTACTAATTGGCGAACGAAGTTGAAGACCACCACAGCACGGCTACAGTCTTGCTTTCCGAGATCTGGACGCCGGTTCCAACTGACCACTAACCAAAAGTTCGTGGCAGGCGAGGGAGTAATGGGACATTGCATCGCGAGCGCGCACGCGCAGTAGCGTGTCTCAACCAGTGGCGCATGCGCCGAAGAAGGTCAGGGCGT
The DNA here is from genome assembly GCA_002778355.1 of Clitarchus hookeri. Classification (NCBI taxonomy): domain Eukaryota; kingdom Metazoa; phylum Arthropoda; class Insecta; order Phasmatodea; family Phasmatidae; genus Clitarchus; species Clitarchus hookeri. The sequence continues at coordinate 307,745 of NQII01002893.1, read as the reverse complement.
GAGGGGAGGGTGCACAGTGACTTCGCCGCGCGCTATTACGTATGTAGGCTGGTCGTGTACAGCTGAGATCTACTTCTATACCTATTATGTATCCTTCCACCTTACGTGAAATAAGCATTGCCAGCGACCTCACTTAACCCATGCACCAGTCGCTACGTTTATAACGACACCTGAAACCAGAGTTTCGGTAACTCGGGTTTCGGAAAGCAGAGTTTGTGTACGGTAGAAACGCTGGTAAAGTTGGGGGTTCACCGTATCTCGAAACAGAGGTTTGTAATTCAAGTTTCGCATCGAATCGAAGGTTTCCTGCGTGGTATAAACAACGAAACGTCTGTTTAGTTTGTAAAAATTATATTAAATGTAAAAATAGGATATGTTCAAGTGTAAAACAAGATGTTTAATTGGTTAAAAATGACGCATGTGGTTGCAAAGTGATTATATCATTTTGCTGCAGGTACGAAAATAACTAATACACAATAAATATGTTGTATCTTAAAAAAAAAGTTAAAAAATACCATTTTTAAAATTATGTTTTATAAAGCGACGTATGCAACTTTAAATTACTTGTTTTTGTCATATTCATGATTCTCTGTAAACATTTCCTTTCCGTATCACCATTTAAGGAATTAATTTTTTTTCATTGTTTTGATACTAGTGATTACCGGCATAAATCAACACACGAAACACAATTTTCCAAAACGGAGATTCTTATGACCGTATAAACACTTCACAAAAACCTTAGTTTGGAAAGAAGGGTTTCTGAAACTGAGGTTTCGGCTTACGGTATAAACACACTGAATAAAGAGCGGGGGCAATTTCATACGATCAAATATTTATTGAAATTAATTTATTAAATTTAATTTATTAAACAAAAAATTAATTTATTTGCCTTTTAATGAATTGCATTCAATAAACTTTTAACTCTTCAAACGAAAATTTTTCACAAACTTTAATGAAACCAGTTTAAAAAAAAGCAAAATCAATTTTTTAAAGTATCTACTACTCACGCACGACACAAAAATAATTGGTTAAACCACAACAAATTTTCTCTATTTGATTGTACTTTGTGTTTTTAAAAAATCGTTTGTCCTTATTTTGTAACATCTTTAAATATGTGCACACAACTATACTATAATTAGATTACATCCATTAATATTGTCAGAAAAGCTGTGATCGGTGATTAAAATTTTGAATTCAAGAAAATACAGAACATGTTCGAAACGAAAAACTTGAAGGAAAACTAGACATTCAAGAAATTGAAAGAGAAAATGGCCGTAACTATGACGTTCGTATTGCGTCGTATAGCATTAAATGAATTTAATTCAATCAAAATTGAAAGCATTTTGAATTCTGTGAAATCGTCAAGAATGGAATAATTTTTAATAATTTGCCAATCTTAAAAGTTTGCGTTCAAGTTCAAGTTGTTATTAAAAAGTAACTATGTCCATTGTAAGTTCTTTGGCGCAAAATGAAAATCTCAAATGAATCGCTAATACAAAAAAAAACCCACAGACACAGTTGCATACAAACTTCAAAACGTATTATATTGACTTTTTATGTAAACAAAAAATGCTACAACTATGGCTGTAGATGGACGAAAAAGGTATGTTTTAACAAATGTACTGCCATTAAATAGTTAACTGTTAATGAAGCGCTACTAGGCGGGAAACATCTTCAAAATGCTCGTGTGATAACCGGCAGCTCTAGCAGGTGGAAATCTTGCCACCAATGCGAAACACACGTCGCACAGCCGCACTTGACGGTATGCTAGTATTAATTTCTAATAACAACTTTTTCAAAATTTCAAAACTGTGCTAACATTTCATATCTGCCGATGGAAACGGGAGGTACCTCTCAAGTTTTCGTGTCCTAGTTACGAGAGTATTTGTCTAGCGACTAGCAGAATGAAAAGTAACCACGCAGTTTATTTGCTCTCAACAGGCAGAACAAGAGATCGCCCAATAACCAGCAAGGCATTTGAGAGAGTTTTAGAAAGTGACATGAAAGTATAATAAAGTTAAAGTTATTTGAGTGGAAAACGATCGAGTTTCTTTAAAAGTTCACGAAATATGAACACTATCTTACAAACCAGTTCATCTCAATAGCTTACTGCACAACGCCGGGAGGCAATGTAAGTATAGCGTCGGGGAGTTCGATCAAGATGCAGTCATAAGATATAATCAGGCGACTTTGTTAATGTGCTTTGACAAACACAACAAAATATACTTCTCAAGAATCTTTGAAGATAGTTCTCTGTGTTTTAAATTAAACTTCTGTGGCACATTCTTCTCTTACACATTCATGTTTCCACCTTGTGATTAACCCAGCTTAGGTGAAGGCTTAACGTCTCTGATTCAACCAAATTCCTGGGTTTATTTAGAGATAGTTGTTAGTTATGCAATGCTGATTGGCTAATATTCTCCAATGATTTTGTATTTAAAAAATTGTTCAATTGTGTAATTGTTTTGGTGTCGTTACAAAACAATGACTTTTTTATATAACATGTTTTTATAGTGAACTTACAAACACCAAAAGTAGTTGTTACAGGAACACAAAGAAAATACACTGCCGTGATCCCCAGAAAATACTGCCGACGTGGTCGTAACACTACTGCCTCGTAACGTAATGGAATGTCTACAACTTACCATTAGTTCTTATTAGCTTTATTCTGGGCCTATATCTACACTGTTACGTCATGTTATATGCGCAGNCTACAACTTACCATTAGTTCTTATTAGCTTTATTCTGGGCCTATATCTACACTGTTACGTCATGTTATATGCGCAGCAAGAACTATGGTGCTATGTGGATTCTTGGTATCAGTTGCTAGGTTTGTTACGCGTAAAATTAAGTGCTGAGCACGATGCGCTATGACGAACCTTGAGCTATGCCTTATGAATTATAATCATAAAAAAAACGAACTGCGGTAAACATTTATTATTAAGTATGTCTTGCAAGTGGAGCATTATTTCTTTTTTATTTAATATAGATTTTGGAAGCCTCTCATGTAGACCCTTGACAAAACCAGCGCATTTTATACATCAGTGTTGTAAATATCAATCACGCACGAGACAGTCTAATTCAGTAATAAAAAGGACTCTTATAGATTTACAAAAATATGTAACATGGCTGTAGAAATTTTAAAACATCATTATATGCGTGTGTTTACACATTGCTGTGGACATCATAAATTAGGGAAGGATTTGCATGTCAGAAATTCCAACTAAAGTTTTACCTCGTTGAGTAGATGCCTAGAGATGGAGTAAAAAAAATGGCGGAAGCCTCAATTCCGTTTATTTTAGGTACAAAATTTCTCCTGTCATCGGTGATATACAGATTCGTGGTTGTATAAACGCCAATCATGTTTCGAACACATAAACCTTGACTGAAGCTCCTTGGGCAGTATACAGATTTGGTCCTCTGCATGAAGTCACTTACATTTCGCGCAGGCATATTTGCCCATCCTAATGTTCCCTCATTTCTCACATTCGTGTCTAAAGTTACACACTTTAAAGGCTATAACACCCCAAATAACACCTGGCGGTATAACTAGTTGCGAATAACCTATGCTCATGCGTACATAATAACACGAACTTATACATCGCTGCTGTAAAATTATTTAATTACACATTAAAATTCCTACTTTTGTGCAAAGAATTTAATTATTATAACAAACAAGAAAGGTACATGTTTATAAATAAATGGAAGCTTTGTACACTGGAGAGCCAAACAAACTGGTATAGGCGTGCGTATGCAAACAACAGAGGTATGGAACCAATCAGAGTAACGCGATGNTGGAGAGCCAAACAAACTGGTATAGGCGTGCGTATGCAAACAACAGAGGTATGGAACCAATCAGAGTAACGCGATGAGGTCGGCAGCACCTATATAAGACAACAAGCGTCTGACAAAGTTGCTAGATCGGTTACTGCTGATAAAATGGCAGGTTATCAATATTTAAGTGTGTTTGAACGCGGTGTTATAGACGGAGCACGAGAGATGGGACATAGCATCACCAAGGTAGCGATAAAATTTGAATTTTCGCCTACGACCATTTCACGAGTGTACCGTGAATAACGGGAATCCGGTAAATTATCAAATCTTCGACATCGCTGCGGCCGGAAAAAGATAGTGAACGAATGGGACAAACGACTACTGACGAGAATCATTAAACGTGACAGACGGGCAACCCTTTCTCAAATTGGCGCAGATTTCAATACTGGGGCATCAACAAGTGCCATCGTGCGAACTATTCAACGGACCATTATTGATATGGGCTTTCGGATTCCAAGGCCCACTCGTGTACCGTTGTTGACTGCGCGACACAAAGCTTTACGCCTCGCCTGGGCCCGCCAACACCGCCATTGGACTTTTGATGACTTTAAACACGTTGCCTGGTCTGAAGAGTCTCGTTTCCAATTGTATCAGGTGCATGGACATGTACGGTAATGGAGACATCCTCATGAACCCATGGACCCAACATGTCAACAGGGGACTGTTTAAGCTGGTGGAGGCTCTGTCATGGTTGGGGCATGTGCAGTTGACGTGAAATGGGACCCCTGATACGTCTAGATAAGAATCTGACAGGTGACAGATACGTAAGCATCCTTTCCGATCACCTGTACTCATTAAAGTCCATTGTGCATTCCGACGGACGTGGACAGTTCCAGCAGGAGAATGTGACACCCCACACGTCGAGAGATGCTACCGAGTTGTTCCAGAAACACCCATTTGACTTAACACACTTCCTATGCCCACCTAAATCACCAGACATGAACATTATTGAGCATATCTGGGATTCCTTGCAACGTTCTGTTTCGAAGAGATCTCCACCGCCTCGGACTCCTAAGGATTTGTGGACTGCCCTGCAGGATTCCTGGTGTGAAATGCCTCCTGTATGCCTTCAGACATTAGTCGAGTCCATGCCACGTCGTCTTGCGGCACTTCTGCGTGCTCGTGGGGGCCCTACACGATATTAGGCAGGTGTACCAGTTTTTTTGGCTCTTCAGTGTATTAGAAAAATACATGTCTGTAAAGTTATTACCGAATGCAAAACCTATTTTCTTGCTAAAACCGACCGTATACGGTTACGGACATGAGTATTTGTAAAGTTCCATGTTTTAAGGTCAATTTAATTTATATTGTACAGTAAAGTTTATTGCGAGGCAGTTTTACCACAATCTAAAAGTGCGAAGGTTGAAATGCATGTATTGAAAGCAGCATTGGAAATTACCTTCAGTAGCAGTTAGAAATTCAAATCATTTTCTGCTATGTCGATCACTGCACGTTCAAAAGTATTCTTTTACGTTTGATTTCCACGGGGGAATGTTACAGTGCAGGTGAACCCTATCTATCTCCTCCGCACCAGTCGCTTATTTGACGTGCAAAGGGACGGATGCATTAGCATGACCGCAATTCCGTTTAGAGAGAGGACGGGACAGCAAAGAAAGCTCCATTGAATCGCATACTGACATTTCTGGTGTTGTTGAAAGAAGCGGTTAAACCGTGCAGAGTGTTACATGTTGCAAGGCCAGGAAACACCTGTTAGTGGAGAAGGAAGTGGACGTGCTCTGGAACTTTCTGCGCGAGACAAGCGGTGCTTGTGAGTGAGTGAAGAGGTTTGGGCGGCTCTTAACATTGTGTCCTTGAGAGCCGGCGAGGGTGAAGCGAGGTGAGCATGGAGCAGCGCCGGAATTAAGAGGTGGGGAAAACGGGCGGCCCCCGAGAAAACCCACCCACTAGCGGCATCGTCCGGCACGATTCCCATGTGCGAAAATCCGGAGTGAACCGGCCGGGGATTGAACCCGGTTCGGCTTGGTGGGAGGCGAGCAGGCTAACCACGATTATTAAGAAAAATCCTAAAATGACATATTTAGAAATACGAGCACAATTAAGACAATTATTTGGGATTAAAACCTTTTCCAGAACAGTAACAAGCGTTCCCAATGAAGCAGGGTACCGAGCTAGGGTGCCGAGAAGAAAACCCTACATTAGCAAAATAAATGAAACAAAACGATTAGTGTGTCCAAGGGCGTTTTTAGACAAATATATTGCGATCTGTAACAAGGTTTTATTCTCAGACGTGCGAAAATTTACTGGTTGTAATAATGATGGCCGTGTAGTATAGAGAAAACCCAACACGGAGTACGAAGAACATCATCTGCAAACTACGGTGAAGCATGGCGGCGGTGGTGTCATGGCGTGGAGAAGTGTTGCAGTTGCTGGCGGATTAGTTGTTACTGTACTAAATATAAAGAAGTATAATTATTTAAATAAATTGAAATAAAATGTGCAGAAAAGTATGGAAACTCTGGATATGGAAGGTGACTATTACTCCCAGCACAACAAAGACCCAAAACCCACCACAGAAATGGTGTGTTTATGGCTTCTTTATAATTGCCCCATCTGATTATGACACTGATGTATAAAAAGAGGAACGCGATCTCATGTCTATATGCAATTATAAGAACTTGGCTTTATACTTGCATAACAATAAAACACCCAAAATAATTAGAGCTTTGATGATTAATAAGCTATTTGTGATTCCTTGCCGATTGTTAATATTTATCCTACACGCGGAGAGGAGAAATTTGGGTGACTCAATATCGAGGACAGGAGAGCCGATGAGGGTGTAGTGAGGTGAGTATGGAGCGACGCTGGAACGCAAGTACGGGGGAAACGGGAGCTCACCGAGAAAACCCGCCGACCAGTGGCATCGTCCGACACGATTCCCAAAGCGAAAAAACCGGGGATAGAACCCGGCGCACCAAGGTGGGAGGCGAGCAGCCTAACTACTACACCACCGCGGTCGCTAAGCACAAATTGATTTTTATTGTTCCCGATGTACTACCAGGCATCATAACGATGGAAGTAAAGTTCTGAACAAAAATTTTGTAGGTTGCAACGCTTAAAAAATATATTTATATGTGATTGAGAGGCGAAAGAGAGGATGAAGGGGGAGAGAAAGAAGATTCATTCGGCCGCAAAATGAGATGAGCCAATACATTTGTCTAGGCCCGCACACAGCCACTCTGTGCCACTTCCTCATTTTTGCACGACTACAAATTCCTGTTTTTGTTTCTCCCATTGTATTCACTCATCGCTCTGTTCCCAATACAAAACAAACTTTTTGAAGACAAACTCTCCCTCCTCCAAAAAAATTATGATGCAGTTTTCTTCATACCCCCTCCTTCTTAGGGTAACCCTCTTATTCGTGTACTTCATTCTTAATTATGCACACGCATGTTGATATGTATGGACGCTAAAGTAAGGCAAACAGATAAACTATTTCAAAGAAAACAGTTTGTGTTTGAACTACAAAAACCATATGGTTCTCGGACTTGAAGTAAATGTAGGTGAACCACAGCATAATTAATACCGTAATGTACTGTTTTTGGTATAATTTAATATATTAATATTTTTACTACCAAGAAAACTTGAAAATCACAACAGAACTGTTACAATATTTCTAAGGGCACAATATAATAGTAGAGGCTCCAGTGGCTAAAAACACACCCAACTTAGGAGAGGATACACCTATAGCCACTTCTTAAGAGAATATTTGCTTCGTTTATAAATTTTATTTTAGTGTAAAATTAACCTAAATTAGATGCCGCTTAAAAGATAGCAAAAATACTATAACTCAGGAGATAATATCTATGTATATACAGGTTGATTATAAATTCCATATCCATTTGTAGGAAATCGCTAATATAGCTTGTGTTTGTTTAATGTATTGGAAATGTTCGCCATTGAATAGAGGACAGCCGTGGTCTGTGCTCGCCAGGGAGGACTGACGTAAGATGCAGTGAGAGCTGATTTCACACCGAGATTTAGGGAACCTGGCCCCACAAATGTGACCATTTGCCATCTTGTCAACGAATTCAATCGCACAGGGAGTGTTAAGGACGAAGAACGTTCAGACAGGCCATCGATACCTGAAGACACCGTGCTATGGGTTCCGGGAGCCATTGAACGAAGCCTTCGTGCCCCGACTCTGCGTCTCAGTCGTAGGCCTGATGTCCCACAATCCACTGCGTGGAAGATTTTACACTCCCTGTGCGAATGGATTCGTTGACAAGAAGGCAAATGGACACATTTGTGGGGCCAGGTTTCCTAAATCTTCGTGTGAAATCAGTTCTCACTGCACCGTACGTCAGTCCCCTCAGACGAGCACAAACCACGACTATCCTCTGTTCAATGGTTAACATTTACAATACACAAGATGTATTAGCGATTTCCCACAAATGGATATGGAATTTATAATCATCCTGTATAAGAGATACATCACAACAATTCATTAGTACGTGTATAAGATATATCAACTTACCTCTGTAAATAAGCACAGTTTACGTGCCCATTTACTTTCAATCTGGCGTCATCTACTGAATTTAGGAAAGGGCAATGTATAACCTACCACTCTCCACATTAGTTACGCTATTGAAAGGCTCCAAAGTGACCGGTAGTAACAGTATATTGTAGCTATATCACTAACCACACAAGACAGCACTGCTATATATATATATATATATATCCCCTCTCCAGAGGGCAGGTCTACTCCTACTCAATTAGAGGACAAGTCTGTTGCGTACGGACCCCGTCGGCACATTCTGTCGCAATAGCACCTGTGAAGGCATCAAGCACGTTTACTAAACTTAGGAACCATTACATCTAGCCCGATGGAATATATAAATATCAGAAGCATACCGCGTAGAAAGCCAGAAAACGTGGGTGCAGTAGACGTGAGAAAATTCCTTTGTAAATGAAGCAATGTAGACGTAGACCCCGCGTCCAGTGCACTACGGGAACCAATCAGCAATCATTATGACAACATACAGGCGTGTAAGGCCGCCAAGACTAAATGAATACAGCCCTCCTTTTCATCAATTTCTACCGTTGGCTCCATAGCTGCATGTATTGTATTAATGTGTATACAGTTAATTAATAAATACCTTATTTATGTTTTAATATCATATTTTCTTCTTATTTTATTAATCTGTAGTACGAGTTGTTTGTCCCTTTCCCCTTTATTGGTCTGGCAGGAACTGGAGAACATAACAAGTGTCTCTCGCCGTACCGTATCTAGTACTATTGTTAGTGCACTCTCGGCAGTTTGTGCTCCGGAGCAGGTTATATCGACGGAGAGGAAGCGGCGGTGTAACACCCAGGACCGCGATACAGTTTAACACTTACGTATAGCTACATTCTGTAGCGAGTTTTACGATATTCAGACAGCGCGTCCAGCGCTAAGCTGAGCTGCCTGTCGTGATCGCACTCTGCTCAATGTTGTAATACCTAACTCTACGCGTGATAAATACATTTGCAAGAATGAATAAAGCATCAGGTAAGCGCACAGCGACCGTACGCCATTACGCGTTACGGTCGTGTCTTTATTAATTGTTGTTATCTCGTTCGGCGTTCGCAGCCCTGTGTTTGAAGCCCAACGTGCGCCATAACAACATCGAAAGAATTCCGAATTTTCTGGTTTTCTGTTGCATGTTCTGTATTTAGTTAGCAACACGTCAGGTATAGCCTGTCCACGGTTCACTGAGCACTTTTCAAAACCGTGCTTTGGATCTACTTTTCTTCTCGTTTTGTATTCTTCCGTCACATGTAAGTTTAATACTGCCATTGGCCTGATCACTTTATTCCCAAACCATAAATTTGAAATCGTGGAATTTTAAGGAATGTTTATCGGTAACTGATGTGTAAATACGTGTTCGTGTTTGTACGAAACATGAAACACTAACTTCAGTGGCCATACATTTTAAAACTACACTCGCAGAGCAACGCCAAGTATTAGGAATATTTTTACTAACTCGCTGCCAACTTAACTGGGAGCTTGCATGAAGGCTGTTCACGGTAAAATGAGCACTTTCGAAAGCCCTACTCAAGACCTATCTGTACGCTTCTTGTGCATTGTTCCACCGCATGTAACATTAACATTGCAATGGGTATTATCACTTTATGCATGCGTCGGTCAAGTAAAACTATGATAATACTATAAAAGTAAATATGTTACAAATTTGCTTATTCTTACTTTTATATGCATTAAACAAACAGATAGTAAACAATATTGCTTCAGTATTTAGAGATGTTTACGCAAAACTTGTAACTCAACGCTAAGGCTTGGAAATACTTTCCCGCCAACGTTACCAACTTTACTGGACGTATGCCAGTCAGGATGCCAGTTAAAATAGATGTAGTAATAGGCAGTGACATTTTTCAAAGGTTGATTTCAAAAGCGCTCACTTTATCGTGAAAAACCTTTCCCACTATGCACTTTAGCATATATGAAGTTATGAGCAATCATTTATGCCGAAGGCTTATTTCCGAAGTGCTCACTGTACCAACAACAGCCTTTAACACAATTTTACTAAATGTCGCCGTATTAGGAGACACGTTAATTTGTCTCGGCGATTATAGCAGGCCCACGGTCACTGAGTCGATGCGTTGCGCATTGTGCAAAATAACTGGAAAATGTGAGTAAACCATTACAGGGATAATTCAGTTGTAGAATGTGGATATTCTTCATCCAGTGGGTTACCCAGCACGCTACGATTCTTCCGTGGACAGCATGGTAAAACGAAAAGTGAATATATGTGTTTTAAGTTGATGTTTGACCTCTTTATTGACCAGTCGTTCACATGCTACGTGAAGTAAACTGAAATATTGATGAATTGTATGATCATTTATTCATCACGCGAACGAAACATTGGAGTGAGAGTACACTTCGTATGGAAGAGGCGGCCAAAGCAGACATGAAAGTAAAACAGGCGCACTCCTCTCCGCATTTAGCTTAGTTAAATATCTTTGGATATAATTTGTCTTAATTCAGATTACAAAGACTCGGCGATGAGCGTGTACTTCCAGAAATGTGCGCCATGTCTCCTTACGCCTATGATTTTCATTGCAACATTGTCAGCTAGCCAGATTCAGGACACAAGAATAAACTCACGGCACGAAGCTTTGGCGACATTAACAAGTAAGGTAATCGACGCAATATGCAAACATGGTGGAGTCATAACTTTTGTGACCGACGGAAAACATAGTTCAGACATGTCATCGGCTGTGTTCGCCCAGTCTGAGAGGAAATTGTTTACATCAGTAATTGTCATCGAGACAAGTGACTACCCAACATGGGAAGTCATCTTTCCACCAGAACTTGCTTTTACCGGCAGCATAGCTCAGGTAGGTGGGATAGTGTTTTTCATAAATGACATCTCTGATAAGTTTTGGCAGTGTCTTCAAGTACTTAAGAAACTGTCGTTTTGGAATCCACAAGTACCGTTCCTGCTTGTGCTGGACTCAGGAGTACCGCAAGTAGAAATGGCAAGAANGGTAGTGTTTTTCATAAATGACATCTCTGATAAGTTTTGGCAGTGTCTTCAAATACTTAAGAAGCTGTCGTTTTGGAATCCACAAGTACCGTTCCTGCTTGTGCTGGACTCAGGAGTACCGCAAGTAGAAATGGCAAGAACGTGGGATGAATTTCGCATTGTGAATATCTTAGTGATTTGCCAGTGCGTGGGGTGCGTGAAAAGTGACTGTAACAAGACAGCTGCCTGTGTTAATATGTATGCCCAGTTCGATAACACGATGTCCGTGATGCAGCTGGATTCTGAAGTCTCTTTTAAGAGCGTGTTAGAGAACAAATTAACGGATCTGAAACGAAGTGAGTTCACGGTGCTAGTTACAGCGACACGAAATGACTGGACATCAAGTCAAGTCCCAAAGAGACTAGTTTCCAACTATGAAGAGAATCCCGTTAGAACTTTTGTGGAGACAATTAATGCAACGCTCAAAGTTTGCACAAAGAGGAGCTGTCTGGGTCACAGAAAAGTAGACGTATATGGCTCCTTGTATTTTAAATGCACTTTAAATCAACTTACGTCGACGTTTTCATTAGATCAAGCATGCTTTGTTTTTATTGTACCAAAAGCAGAGACGATTCCCAAATACATGAACGTTATTTTGCCGTTCAGGGGTGAAACTTGGCTACTGTATTTTGTTTCGATCCCTTTATTTGCGGTTCTGTGGAATGTACTGCAGTTACCTCGAGGATCCACTTCGCTGATTGAAGTGATCAGACTCGCCTTGAGTGGAGCCACTGTAGTCGCTGTCTTCAGAAACCCTCACAGAATGCTGCTGGGCTGTTGCCTGCTTCTTAGCTTAATAATGCTGAATGCGTACACTGGAAGCCTGGCGAGTTACTTGACTATCCCTCACTACTACCCGGACATAAACACCCTGGAAGAACTGAGAAATTTCGGACAAACTATCTTTGGCGAACTTGGCGATGAAGATCACAGCTTTGATGATCTCTTCCTTGGCCTCGATGTAGACGATCCACTGACGCAGGCATTCTTTTTTCTTTTTAAGTTGACAAGTGACAATAATTTAGTGCTTCGCGATATTGCTCGGTATAGGAATGCGTGTCTGATCACGTCTTCAAAATTTGCAATGTTGCTCACACAAAATGTTGAACTGTATAATGAAGGATACCCACTTTTCCATATTATGGATCTGTGTCCATTAACAATCAGGGAAATTTACCAGTTCCCAGAGGTTTCGCCATACACAGATATCTTAAATAGTTATCACCAACGACTCTTTGAGGGTGGATTTACGGTAAAATGGTTAGGGGATGATATAAGGAATGCTGAATTATATTACGCCAAAGATGTCATTCCGCGATCGACTTTGAAACCGCTTGTCTTGAGTCATGTGTCAACATCTTTTTCTTTTCTTTGCGGAGGTTTATTTATTAGTTTAATAATATTCGCTTTTGAAAATATATTTAAAAGTTTTTCTCGCAATTTTAGTTTGCAGATTATTTTCTAAAATGACATTGTAAATGGAACTCAAGTGAGATAACAATTTATGACTAAATATTACACAAGTGTGTATTTGTTTAATTTTAGTCTGTGTTACACATATTTAAAGCTTATCTATTTTTGGTCGAAAATTAGTGCTATCATAGTAACATTTAAATTACTGCAGATTTATAAAATAAATTATTAATATATATTTGCAAATTAATTTTATTTAATGCAGATTGTATTACCGCGGCGATTATTAATTGCAAACATTATTTTTTTGTTGGATTAGCTGCTCTTTATGAGATAACAGCAACTTTTATACACTTCTGCAAAAATCCAATAAAAAATGACTTCATAATACAAAGCACATGTGTCATGCTGTATATACAATGACTGCCATGACAGTTTCACAATTATGAACGTGAGACTGTAACTTCCGCAATAAAATTTATGTATTAGTTTTAGTGAATCACAATTTTACTGTCTTAGATAGTAGTAAATAATATGCTGCTCGTGGTGACTTTTTTTGTATCTACAATTTTTATTGAAAAATCAACATTTGAACATGAAAATAAAAAGGAAATTATTTTCGTTTCATAAAATTAGCTTTTTTTTATTTTTTTTTATTTTAAGATATTGATTTTTAATTAATATAACCGACTCTAAATACACAAACCCAGGATCGACGTATTGTATACTACTTTCTTAATGATCGAAGTGTGCAACCACCACAATAATAGCACATTGGTTTATTATGCAAATGAAGAAAAGCTTAATATTATTTGACGCAAATATATGGATATTTATACGCAAATAGAGTATAAGATTTTTATTTATTTTATAAATAACATTTATTGTAATGAATAACGTATAAGAGTATTTTAATCAGTGTATAAAACTATCAACATGAAATTTTTCCATGTAGTAACAGAAATGTATATACATTCAGTGATTAATTTCTTCAAATAATCGTATGTAGGATTTATTTGACTAATCAACACTGCACTACATGTAGTATGTTTGATTTGATTTATCTTTGACAGTCAGAGTGGCGAGGTGCCATTCTTCCCTGAAGTATTGTCTTCACTGCGATGTGTTGTCACGGGCGTCCGCGGCTGGTGGTAGTTGACCTTCACCACTCAGTGTCGCCACTGTGCGGTGTGCAGCCGGAAAAGCTGTTCACGTCCAACTCAGCACTCTGGAAAGCCCCGCTGAACATCGACTTGTATGCACATCGTGAATACTTCCACCATGTGTACTATTAATGCACCGTCCACAATCGACTTGGCCTAAATAACATTGCTTACAAAGGATAACAAGCGAAACCGTATGTCTACAATCGGCGTCAACGCGAAAGAAAAAAAGAAACCTTTTCTCGCCAATCAGAAAGAGCAAACGAATAGGAAATAATTTTTCCAGAGCAAGAATTTTTATATTCATAGGTTGGCTACAGCAGTTTTTATGACGTTTCACATTCTTGTTGGCCGTCATAAGATACTCGGAGATGACCCTCTTAACGCCACGTCACGCAAATAATGTCAAGTAAGTAACGCCAAATACTAGTCGTGAACGTTGCAATCTCAAAACACGGTTTTACTTCTTTATGCTACGCATGTTATGTGCGCCATGTTGATTGTAGACGGGGCCTAACTTTGCCATGTGCCTGATATATTCATGCGTCGCGTTGGTCGATAGGAAGCTGTGTAATAAGTGGGCAATTAAACACTTGACATATTTGCTAATTCTGACACCTGTATACTTGAAAAAAAAAACACATAGAAAACATTAGTATTCACAATTGATTAACTAAGTCTTTTAATTCAAAGTTAAGGCGTGAAACTACTTTCCCTCCGTCGTCACCAACTTTGCTGGACGCATGCCAGTCGGTGTGCCCGTTAAAATATATGTAGTTGCATGAGAACGGGAGGGGGGAGGGGGGGGAAGTGACATTTTAAAAGGTTGATTTCAAAAGTGCATACTTTACCATGTACAGTCTTGATAAGTTATTAACTGTAAAGTGAGCGCTTAAAGCTTTGGAATAATAGTCAATAAATATATTGAATTTCAGCCTTAGACGTTAACTTCAGAGTATGGTGAAATACAGACACCGTGTTTATTACTTATATGTCAATATTTATTTTAAAAAGGTGGTTCAAAAATAAAATAAAAATGACTGTAAGGAAAAAGGAGCCAGGGCCTTAAAAGTGCTCACCTTACCGTGAACAGCCTATATATACATGTAAGGTTTATTCTACTTAGGTTAGGAAACTCAATGCTTTTAGTTTGGCAACTATAAGTTTCGCCGCCAACGTGCACTGATGTCGCATGTGTACCGGATTTTTCCGTTTTGCATGTAAGTAAATGGAATACATGCAATTTTCATCATATTTAATTGTGTAAAATCTTTATACCTGCATTGTGTTAGAATCTACTTAAAGAATCATCTTTGTTCTTAGCACTAGGGTGGTGTATATTAAAATATGCTAGTTCTTTATTTAATTTCCCCTAAGGCTTTTCTAGGACTGCGGATATAACTTTATAGTACTAAATTCCGTGTGTCGAACCTGCACTGTGTTTCATCTAGGGCTTTTTCTGGGATTGCGGACATCAGTACTTAATTCTGTGTGTCAAACCAGCACTTGGTAATTGAGAGTCTTGTATTTACTTGTGTGCTGCGTATTTAACTTTGCGTCGTTTTTAACGCATAGGTTATGCCTGCTCCATATATTCTCTCGCCGTCCCTTTCAGCTCTGTTTACATTCAGTTCGAGCCTCGCTGAATGCCGTGTTAAAGTATTAGATATAACATTGTATTAAATTATATGCCTATATTTTTGCGAACTATCCGCCCCTTTTTTTTATTTGTTTCTTGTAGGATACCACCTGGTCTGGGTTTCCTGCCATGTACTATGGATATATATATATATACTACTATAATGGAATAAACGCCTAATTCGCCAGCATCACCTAGTTCACCATCGTTGTTTCCACGCACTGCTGCTTTGCTTAACCCCCCTTCAGCTCCCATTATATGCAGACCCGCACTAGAGTCTGGTTTTTGCGACCGGATGTTTATGGTCCACTGTAATGGATGACGTCACGAGCGTAATTGCTCCCTAAATCCATTCCGGCAGCCTCTCTCATCTTTGCGATATGTGCGGTCGTCCCTTCAGCCGACTTGACAAGCTTGCCGAACATAGTTTAACATGTACAGGACTGATCAGACAGACCGTTTNGGTCGTCCCTTCAGCCGACTTGACAAGCTTGCCGAACATAGTTTAACATGTACAGGACTGATCAGACAGACCGTTTTGCTCAACTGTACGTCTGTAATGAGAGCTTTGCGCACTCTTGTCATGTACGGCGTCATGAACGTACTTGTTGGGCGAACCCTGCTGCCCCTTCAAGGGCATGTGGGACTTGCGGCCGGCAGTTCACCAGGGCCGATAGGCTTCATGCGCATGTCGCAAAGTGTACTGGTGCTGCCACGTAAACCTCCCGGCCGGCGAAGCGGGCACGAGTTACAAGCCTGCAGCCGACTCATAACGTTCCTGCTCTTGCAAGCGCAGGTAACTCTAGCCGAGGGCCTATTGTCACTGGGGCTGGCGAGAGCAACTCGTATGGCTTTGTGTAGGTTGAAAGCGCGTTTAGAGGGGAAATGAAAACATACATCTCTGAGAATACTTCGAGGGTAGCCATTGACATTTGCGACTACCTCGAGGTAATGAAACCTAATATCATTGGCCAATTACGGCAGGAAATCG
Source organism: Clitarchus hookeri (assembly GCA_002778355.1). Classification (NCBI taxonomy): domain Eukaryota; kingdom Metazoa; phylum Arthropoda; class Insecta; order Phasmatodea; family Phasmatidae; genus Clitarchus; species Clitarchus hookeri. The sequence continues at coordinate 291,161 of NQII01002893.1, read as the reverse complement.
AGACACAGGGGGTGGTCAAGTTTAATATATTTCTAGAGTGTGTATACGGGAAACCAGAACCACATGAGAACGAAGAGGATCGTCGTGCATTTAAGACGAAAAATGTGCCTCTCTTTAACATAGCGGACATAGAGGCGGCTGTGTCGGCTGCCATTGCAAAGATCTGCATTGAGGAGACTGACTGTATGGGGAAGGGTAGCAGCTGGACTCTCACTGCTGTGAAACGCGTTCAGTTACGCGTAAACAAGCTCGACCCTCTTAGGGCCTCCTCGCATATCCCATTGCCTGTTGGTTTTGCTGAGAAAGGTGCAATTATCAACCCGCACATCAACGACCAACAGTGTTTTAAATGGGCTATACTGGCACGTTTTGTAGAGGGGAGGGATCCACAGCGAGTCAACAAGCAATACACCAGGCTGGAAACGCGCTTTGATTAACTGTAGATTTTCCCTCCCCTCTACATCAAATACTGGCTTTTGAGAAAACCAATCCGGGGGTCAGCATTAACATATACACGCTTGATGAGAATACGAAAATAGTACCAATATGGGTGACAGATGTAGAACTGGCCCAAAATTTTGATTTTCTGCTGCTCACCACAGCAGAGGACCAGAACTCGCATTATTGTTACATCTCGAATTTCTCACGACTGGTACGCTCACAGGTGACATCACACCATGGATGTGTAGATATCTGTAAACATTGTTTTAAAACATATGATAATCGACCGAGTGTGAGAGGGCTGACAGGTGCCGAAACTCTTGCTGAGCACAGGAGGTATTGCAAAAACCATACTGCTGTTCGTGCCGACATGCCACAGCCAGACAGGTGTGGCAGGCCACCTGCGCTCAAGTTCAAAAATTACCAGAACGGCAACAAGGTACCTATTGTAGTATATGCAGACTTCGAGGCCAGGCTTGTGCCTGTACACACATGTCAGCCGAACCCAGACGCGTCCTACACATATAGGTACCAAAAACACGAGCCCTATTCATATGGCATATACATTAAGGTTGATAATTCAATTATTCCTGCCTTTAAGACAACCAGCCTACCCCTGGGTGTAACTGTTTACACGGGCGAAGGCTCGTCGAAACACTTTATGGAAGAGGTAGTTAGGATAGGTCTTCTGGTTAAATACATATATAGCCAGTCTGAACCTATGCGAGCACTTACGAATGAGGAACGGGCTGGCTATGCTTTAGCCATTACCTGCTGCCACTGTTCTGGCATGTTCACCGACAATAACAAAAAAGTGCATGACCATGATCATTTTACTGGCAGTTTTATTGGGACATAATGTAATAACTGCAGCAAGCTTCATCGCAGACCCCAGAGACTGCCGATACTCTTCCATAACTTAATGTATGATGCCAATTTCATAATTTAGCAGCTAGGATATGATACCCAAGACATATGTATTATTATTCCGCATACCGAGGAGAAACTCATCACATTTAGTAAGAGTTTGGGTGACAAGTTCACTATACAGTTCATTGATACATATAGGTTCATGTCTGCCAGCCTGGCAACACTCGCTAAGAATCTGCTGTCCAGTGAATTACACACAACGTCTCATTTCTTCATGGTAGAGCACGAGCTAGAGCTGGTAACCCGGAAAGGCGTCTTCCCCTACGATTATGTTAGTTCGAGGGAGAAGCTCACCGAACCTCAATTACCAGCTATAGAGTCATTCTACAATAGGCTTACTGGGCGGAATGTCAGTGCCGAGGACTACCAGCACGCACAAACCGTCTGGTCTGTGTTCGGCTGTCGTACCCTCCAGGACTATTCTGAGCTCTACTTGAAGATGGATGTGCTGATTCTGTACGACGTCTTAGAGAATTTCCGAGGGCTCTGTCTACGCACATACAGTCTCGACTGTGTGCGCTATGTCAGTGCACCCAGGTTCTCGTTTGACGCAATGTTGCGCAAGGCGCAGGAGGAATTAGATTTGCTCTGCGACTATGATATGCAACTGTTTATTGAGGCTGGCATCCGGGGAAGGGTGGCTCAATGTGTTAAGCAGCATGCAGTTGCCAATAATAGGCATATACCAGAGATGTATGATGTCTACAAGCCATCTACCTACCTGCAGTATGTAGATGCCAATAACTTATATGGGCGGGCAATGTCCCTGCAACTCTCATATGGCGGTTTCGAATGGGCCAGCACGAACATCGATATGATGAGCGTGCCGGACGACGGATATGTTGGCTACATACTGGAGGTAGTCGTACAGTACCCTTACGCTCTTCACGAAGAGCATACGGATCTTCCATTCTTGCCAGTGAACGAGTGTCCCCCGGGGTCCAAACAAACGAAACTCATGACGACACTGGAGAGCAAGCTTCACTATATCGTGCATTACGTTACTTTGAAGCAAGCATTGGGTCATGGGTTACGGCTGAAGGCTGTTCACCGAGTCCTTCAATTCCTGCAGAAGCCGTGGCTTAAGCCCTATATTNTCAGACTGCCACGAACGCTTTCGAGAAGGACTTTTACATATTAATGAATAACGCAACGTACGGCAAACTTATGGAAAATAAGCACAAGCGACAGTGTATGGACCCCGTGTGTAAGGAAGTTCGGGCGGAGAAGCTAATCGCAAAGCCTGCATTTAAATGCACGATTATTTACGATGAGTCATTGTCCCTTGTCAAATTATGCCAAGAAAGCATTGTGTTTGACAAGCCCATATACGCTGGGTTTGCCGTACTCGACCTGTCAAAANAATTATGCCAAGAAAGCATTGTGTTTGACAAGCCCATATACGCTGGGTTTGCCGTACTCGACCTGTCAAAAACACTCAAGTACAAATTTTTCTACGATGTAATGCGAGCGCGGTATGGGGGCAGGGTAAACCCTTTTACATGGATACTGATGTCTTTGAAATAGCGATTGCCAGCCCTGACTTCTACAGCGAACTCGTCATNGTAAACCCTTTTACATGGATACTGATGTCTTTGAAATAGCGATTGCCAGCCCTGACTTCTACAGCGAACTCGTCATCAATCCGACATTCATGTCGGAGTTCGACACCAGAACCTATCCGACCTTTCATCTTTGTTACTCACCTACCAATTCTAAGGTGATTGGGAAGTTCAAGAATGAATGTGCGGGTAACGAAATAGTTGAGTTTGCCGGATTGAGGGCGAAACTGTATGCATACCGCTGCCTGAATACGGTAGTGAAACGCGCGAAGGGGATACAAGGGTGCGTAGTTGAAAAGACGATAACATTCGACGATTATCGGCGCATCCTTTCGGCCTAGCACAGCATGAGAGTACAGGTCGCAGGTATTAGGTCGTACCATCACACAGTTTACACAGAGTAATAAACCAAACTGGCTCTTTTGTGGATGGACGATAAGTGGAAAGTCCTGGATGATGGCATACATACCGTGCCCTACGGCTATCAGGCCTCATAAGAAAAACAGCTCTGTGTCGCCATAGAGAGTGCTTTTTCTCCCGGCATGTACTGTAGCACATACAGACGTCTTCGTATTCCACCTGTCAGGTGCATGGCCGAGGGTTTTTGTAGTCATATTTCTCGATAAGCATGCTGTAGCACATGCGAGTGTTGCAGGCTTGCCAGGTATGCTGGCTGATAGTCTACTGTAGCTCATTCAAGAGGCAAGTTCCTAACATTGTCAGGTAGATTATCGGTTGTTTATTCCTGCAGTATACCGGAGCACATGCAAGCCTGGAGAGCTTGTTAGGTATACAAATATTGGCCCGCGCAGTCTGATTCAGTGTACTGTAGTGCATGCAAGTGTTGCAATCTTCGACTTTCCAGGTATACTGGGTGGTAGCATGGAAGTAGTCTTGCCAGGCATTTTACCAGCACGTCCTGTGCACGTTTTTTTTACTGAGGTATACTGGAGCACACACAAGTAGTAGTCTTGCCAGGTATACCATTCATGCGTTCCCTTTTTTTTCACACATGTTAATAGCTGTATGTTTTCAGTGCATATTGCGTATATTTTTTTGTATGTTTCAATTACCCCTGTATTCATGTGTAGAGTCACCATCGGCAAACGCTTGTCAAGCTTATGTGCTAGATTATAGCATTCTACTTTGTCATGTGTGTGGTTTCCACCCCTACTACTGTAATAGTCATATTAGTGTTCATTTGACTGTTCTCCGCACCGCTTTATCGCACTGTGTGTGTTGGCATCACACCCGTGTCGTCGGTATCATACTGTAGTGTCCCATCTGTAAATTTTTTCTGTTTCCCATTTCTGAAGCATTCGCTTCACTATTTCCCCCCTTGCTGCTCCGCAACCTACCTGTTCGATATCTCTGTGAAGTAACCAATATTTATATATTTATATATATGTATTGATAGTGTTGTAGGAATAGTGTACTGCTGGTTCCAAGTCCGGGGTCTGTCTGCATGGTTATGTCATACAGATGGTAAATGGGAGGACGAGGCGGCAACTTACACATAATGTAACTTGTGATACTTAGAAATTTAATCCACATATAATATCTTTTTTGTTTGTACACCATTATGGTGACATTAGCAAGATAAAACAATCAGACTGTAGTGGAATATATGAATACTTACAAGTTATACACTGGCACCGACCAACCCATGAATACTTACAAGTTATATATGAATACTTACAAGTTATACACTGGCACCAACCAACCAACCCATGAATACTTACAAGTTATATATGAATACTTACAAGTTGGCACCAACCAACCCATGAATACTTACAAGTTATATATATGAATACTTACATGCTATACACATATTATTTCGGATGTATTGGTATTGATACTTAAATTCATTTTACATGTGAATAATTATTGTGCTGCTAATCAAGTACTTTAAAAAGAACTTCAATGTGTACAGCCTCGGGCGATTTAATGGCTAGGGGGATGGAGGCAGAGGTGGTGGTGCCAACATGGCTGCAGCCTAACTCTACAGAGGGGGTCCCCTGGCGGAGCGGTCACCGAAGGAGGTCACGGCGACGAAGGGACAGGGGTGGCACCATCCAATATAGCTGCCAAGAATTAAAAAAATATGTATTTTAATAATTAAAAAAAAAATTTAAATAATTTTTTAAATTAATTCAATGGCTGGCAAAATGGCTGCCGTGGAAAAAAAATGAATGTCATGGGATGTTCTAGACACTGGCTGCAAAAATGGCCACCACTGAATGCCAAAATGGCTGCCGCTGGCAGAATGAAAGAGCAGGATGTGGCCGATGGCAGCCGTCTTGGAATCCCTGCATTCCTGTCATGAACCTGCGTTCGAATTCCCCATTTCCTACTACTTCAATGAAATCGATTTTTTTAAATATTTACTTTATTCGATTCGTTCTAACTACTTTACGAAAAAAAAACAGAATTGAATTTTTAAAAAGATAAAGCCGTCTGGGCTTGTAACGCCACACGCACGCGCCGACAGGCGCACGAGACACACACGCAGGTCAGAACAGGAGCGTGCGGCAGGCGACGGCCTTGTGGCACCGCGGGGGAAGGTAGGGAGACAAGTGAGCGCGAACTGACCTTGATCGCACATGAGCTCCTGTGCTGCCTTGGAGCCGTGTATCGCTTGCATATTTAAACGTCGCGTGTTAAAAAAAAGCTAATGAAAGTTGGTTTATTCACATGCCGAAGAAAACAGAAGTTAATGCGCATTGCAATATGTTTTCGTTATTAGTCGATCGATACTGTTCTCTCGGGAAAATGAGCAAAACGAATTTACTTTCCTTGACAGATTAAAATTCGCCAATGTTAAACCACACTAAAGAGCAGAAAAAAAAAACTGGTACATCTGCCTAATATCGTGTAGGGCCCCGCGAGCACGCAAAAGTGCGGCAAGACGACATGGCATGGATTCGACTTATGTCTGAAGGTATGCAGGAGGCATTGATATCTGCGCCAATTTGAAAAAGAGTTGCACTTCTGTCACGTTTAATGATTCTTGTCAGTCATCGTTTGTCCCTTTCTTTCACGATCTTTATCCGGCCGCAGCTATGTCAAAGATTGGATGTTTTACCGGATTCCCGATATTCACGGCACACTCGTGAAATGGTCGTACACGAAAATCCAAATTTTATCGCTACCTCGGAGATGCTATGTCCCATCTCTCGTGCGCCGACTATAACACCACGTTCGAACTCACTTAAAGCTTGATAACCTGCCATTGTAGCAGCAGTAACCGATCTAGCCGCCGACCGCATCGCGTTACTCTGATTGGTTCCATACCTCTGTTATTTTCATACGCACGCCTATACCAGTTTTTTTGGCTCTTCAGTTTATAACGAATATGTTAATACAGTACATATGTAAAATATTTCTATGATTGAAGGTAATAAATAATAATCCGATCAGTTATATCCTATTTGTTTAACTAATATTTCATAATCGAAGTGTAAAGTATCGTAAATTTGTCACCGATCGTCTTGTCACCTGCAGAGATACATACGCATATACGCATGTTGGCAATGTTTCATGCCATGCATACCAGTGTATCACATAGACATACCAACGATACATATTCGAAAGGTCAGAAGTGAGAGCTAATNTTCATGCCATGCATACCAGTGTATCACATAGACATACCAACGATACATATTCGAAAGGTCAGAAGTGAGAGCTAATTACCCATTATTTGTGTTCATTTTTGCGACAAACTTTGTGCACCTCCATCATGCCCAGAAAGAGTTCTGATGGCGTGCCATGAAGATACAAAATCTCTTATAATGCAATATATATACAGAAAAAAAACTCATGTTTACGCACATAAGGTTTGTTACTCAAGTAAAATTAAAGATGTATCAGANAATATATATACAGAAAAAAAACTCATGTTTACGCACATAAGGTTTGTTACTCAAGTAAAATTAAAGATGTATCAGACTGCAGGAGAGATTACTCAGGTCAGAAGGCCTACTGCAATCTGCGATATTGTGAAGATTTGGACACATCAATTCAGGCTCCCCATTGAAAACGTCACCCCCAGGCCAATTTTGCAACGATGACCTCTTCCATGGTGTCACGTAAGAGGGGGACTGTATTGGCTAGAGCTTTCGTTTCCCATCACGAGTACGGGTATAGCATCCTTTCTTTTACACACAAATTTTCGCACAGGAGGCCCACTTCAACACCAGCCCATTCTCCACTCAGCCTCTTCCCCCAAGACGGCGAGACAAGTTCGATTCCCGGCAGGGTCGCTCCCAGATTTTCGTCCTTTCATTCCTCAAAAACATTCACTCTTCAGTTCGTTTGTTTGTCAAACAAAACTTAGCCGATTTAAACAGCTTGAGAAAGACACAATACTTCAGATCAAGCCATATTCCCCGTAACACCCTGCATTCGATTTTATACACCACTGAAATAATAAGTTTTTCAGAAAAGCAGTAGGGTAAGATTCAATAAATTAAAAGTGCACAACTAAGAACACATAAATGTACTATCCTACTTTTTCCATGCATTCAATCTTTGCATTTTTCTGATGTTCGCAGATGGTGGATAGTACACAATGGTTTCATTCGATGTAACCCCTTTCCTTAAGTTCAGATGATTAAATATATATCCTTACTGTGNGGATAGTACACAATGGTTTCATTCGATGTAACCCCTTTCCTTAAGTTCAGATGATTAAATATATATCCTTACTGTGCAAGGCAATCAAATGTTGGAGTCTATCAACAAGTTCATTGGGGTCTTCAGGAAATATGTAGTCGGTGTTCTTGTCTTCTTCTGCATTATTCACGGCACTTTTTACAGCAAAGCCAGTGAGGAGATGCGCGAGGACATCGAGAAAATTGCCACTGTTTTCACCGTCAACACTGTCTTCATTATCGTATACACGGCTCTTCCCTTTTCGCAACTCTTCGAGCCGGTGCNGGATAGTACACAATGGTTTCATTCGATGTAACCCCTTTCCTTAAGTTCAGATGATTAAATATATATCCTTACTGTGAAAGGCAATCAAATGTTGGAGTCTATCAACAAGTTCATTGGGGTCTTCAGGAAATATGTAGTCGGTGTTCTTGTCTTCTTCTGCATTATTCACGGCACTTTTTACAGCAAAGCCAGTGAGGAGATGCGCGAGGACATCGAGAAAATCGCCGCTGTTTTCACCGTCAACACTGTCTTCATTATCGTATACACGGCTCTTCCCTTTTCGCAACTCTTCGAGCCGGTGCNACTGTTTTCACCGTCAACACTGTCTTCATTATCGTATACACGGCTCTTCCCTTTTCGCAACTCTTCGAGCCGGTGCGAAATCTCCTATACGCTGAAGGAACCTAGGAAAAATCACTCAGATACGACTCAATATAACCTGTTTTACGTACGTAATATTCTCACAACACACAGCTAGCAGCGTCGCTTACATCGTGATTAGCAGAGGTATTTACGGGGGAAGGGGAGTATGTCATGCAAAAATAGCCTCCTATGAACCAGAGATAAAGTAATTCTTTATTCCATTAAAATGACGGCAACAAGCCGTCTTCCCGAAGCATAAATATTTTCAAACCGTTATGTGAACACTGCGATAATCACCATCCCAGAGAACCACGTAACGTGGCGTTGGATATCAGGCATCCTTTCTATAATGATTATTTAGCACCGACACAGGACCGAACACGCTAAATACTTCACACCATCCTCTCGACAGCAGTTGCACAGCTACCAGAGCGCACGCCTCCCATCAAGGCGAGCCTTTATTTTCGTGCATGTGGGAAACGTGTTTGATGCCATTGCCAACAGTATCACCCGTGATGGACTTGGCGATGTCCAGCAGATTTTCTCGGGACACTTGACCTTCTTCGCCGACCTAAACGTCCTCGCCCATTTCAGCTGCTAAGCTCTCTCTCAACTCAAAACACACGGTGGCCCCTGAGAAAAAAAATGCAGTGGTGTGGGTGGGTGCGCCGCCCACCACGATATTTTCGTGCTTTAAAAAAATCGCTTAATATCAGTGTCAATCAATTCAGGTCACTGACGAAGAGTAACCGAAGTGTGAGAAAATTTTTATTTTCTTGAGTTAGCTGTCAGAAACGCAGTTGAACCCACCAGTTTTCTAGTGGAAAATATCGAAGTTTTAGGAATTTGTCGGCCGAGAATCAGTCAGCTCATCGCTCAGAATGGAGGAGCGGTCGTCCATAGGAAAATTTTCAGCGGCTTAATTCAAAGAGAAAATACGATTGTATGATATATAATTTAAAAAATGTGGGAGCACCCTGAGTAAACCCTAATAAAATGTTCGCACCAGCAATGGCCCCGGGGAAAATATAAAACCCGCAGATACTGTCGCCAACGCATATTTTATATGCATATATGCATATTACACGATAATGTAAATATATATGCTCATTATATAATATAAATATATATGCATATTATATGGTTATACAAATATATGTAGATGTATATTATATGCTAATATAAAAATATGCCTAAAGTATATTATACATTAATATAAATATATGTTAGTGCATGGTATAAAAATACAGACATTTGTTTGCCGAAGGTAACTGTTTTTTATGATTATGCACTTGAAGTAGGTGTACCTTAATACTAGCGTCTCCTCACGGTATATAATATTTTCCTGCAAAACTTACTATATGTGCATTATTTATGCAAAAAAAAAGTTTTATATGCTGACTATGGGTGCTAAAAAAATTACCGCAGGTGGAGTAACCATATGGGTATATTCTTCCCACTGCCTAAGTTTTCTAATGTACCGCTTTTAAACTTGGGAGGGAATGTTTTTAATGATGAGCGTCTATGCCTGGATTAGGAGGAATGCATGGGATCCTTGAGTGTGCGTATCGCATACCGTGAGGGGTAGCGAAGTGGTTTTTGACTCTGTTTTTGGGGTTTTCGAGCCATGATTACTATATAGAAAGCATCACAACGCATCCGTACACGACACATAATTTTTCCGCATCCTTAATTTTTTTTTTTTTAAATAACTACGTTTTTACACACAAAATATACACACGTTATGTTAGTGACAACTAGTGTCTCATGAAATTTTTTTTTTAACAAAAGTGATATGCTAAATATTTTATTTCCTTTAAATTATAACAAAACTGATATACTAAATATTTTTACTTTACAAGCTGTGATTTTTTTAACTTACGTTAGCAGGATATACCTCGAGATAAAATTAAAATCTATGTATTGTTTANCCTCGAGATAAAATTAAAATCTATGTATTGTTTAAAAAAAAACTCTTATTTATGCACACACATTACAATATTATTATTATTATTCTGCATAATACAAGGAATATTTTTTTTACACGTGTTTCGTCTCTGATTCTTTGAGGGAATTACACACGTAACATTTTTTTAAAATGTACAATGTGTTCCCCATAGTCTTTTTTTTTTATGTACCACGGGTTATCATAACTCCACAATCTAAGGGCTTCGGCGTTGCACGAGGCACAGCAATATTTTTTATTTTTCACTCGTGAAGTCTTGTGGCGTACGTCTCGACGAGCTGTCGAAACGGCGGGCAGCGGCCATGCTTGTGAAGGCCTACAAAGTTTGTTCCGTTGGGGCACGCATTGCGAATCGCCGACTCTTGGCGTCTTCCAAACACATACACAGGGTAATAGGGAACTATGGCAGAGTCCAGCATTGCCGGAATTCCCTCGTACGGGATATTCCCCTCGTCCCACCTTAGTCCGAACGTTTCGTACGTCTGTAGGGTTTTACGTCCACGCGGTTTTACGTCCGCGCGTTTCGTACGCCTGTCGCGTGGTGCTGTCATGGACACGGCGGTAAAAAAGTCAAAACCTTGGTTTTATAGTCTTCGTCACTGTACGAGATGACAATCTGCTTTATGGTGTACAAGTCCAGCGAGCGAAAACCTTGAATGTTGCAAAACATTTTTTTTTTCCACTAAATTGTTTTATGTTATATAAAAAAATTTAGGATTCCATGCACACACTGGGCTTGAAATTTTTTTTACAAAGCCATTTAAAACTTCATTGAGGTCCGTACACATCGGGCATCTGTGTTCTGGGTTGGTTTCCACGCCGGGTAGTAAAATATTTCCAACATATAAATTTATATAATTCTTTAATAAAACAGTTACGATAAATGTGGCGTAGTTTGTAGAGTATCTTACCTCGGCCCTACTCCCAGCATCTATCTCAGGCTATTACAAAATTGTTGATGAGTCTGAAACTACCACAGTGAATTCGTGAAGAGATTTGGGCGGTTCTTAACATCGAGGTCTTGAGAGCCGACGGGGGTGAGGCGAGGTGAGTATGGAGCAGTGCTGGAACGAAAGGGCAGGGGAAACAGGAAATACCCGAGAAAAACCCACCGACCAGCGCTATCGTCTGGGCGCGATTCTTACATGCGGAAATCCGGGAGCGACTCCGCTGGTAATCGAATCCGGTTCGCCTTGGTGGGAGGCGAGTAGTCCAACTGCTGGACCACCGGGGCCCCGAACTACCACAGCATCATCGTAATGGGCATTGGACATGCCAGTTTGTATTTGTTCGCACCGTTTACTGTGGGTACCCATCAGCATTAGGGCTTTCAAACTTCAGCATCTAAAATAACAGCTGATGCACCGACATAATTTATAATAGATTACGCATTTGTCTTGTAAATGTACACTACATACGAAGATTGATAGAAAAAAAATTGTTGGCATGGGCGATGAAAAAGCTGACTTTCCATGAAGCAGGACTTCTAGAGTGTGTGGTAGAGTAGTTATTAGTAATATCGGGACTAATTTAGTTAGTAAATAGTTCCATAATTAGCCGCAGGTCATATAAATTATATTTAAAAAATGAAAAGTGATAATTTCGAGGGCACTATGTCGCAATTAAGGAGCCGAGCACCCCGGCGGGCGTGTGTGTGCAAGCCGCGCGGGTTGCCTAGACGGATGACGCGGGGGGGAGGAGCCAGGCTGCGCGCGCATCTCCCGTTCCCGGAGCGGCCGGCCGTGGTATTGATTGCGGAGAGAGGAGGCAGTCGCGTCAGAAGGTCGTTGCGATCGCACGGGGGCGCTTCCGGTCGTGTCGAGCCGTCGGTCTGCCCCCCCTTCCCCCCTGCCGTAGGTGCACAGGAGAACCGCGGAGCCCCTTTCCGCACGCCCTTCTGCTCCACTGCGCCTTCTCTCGCGGGAGAACTGCCGGCGCCTCCGCGAGCGATCAAGGTGAGTGAGTTCTCGCAATGTATAATACAACTATGACCGGGAGGCTCACGCAGTGAGGTATAATCTATTCGCGGTTTCTTCACACTGTCCGAATCAAACCGTTGAAAAGTCACCCCATGTATGGCGTGTTTGGTTGTTTCCTAATATGTAATGTATCACGAGCGTTTTGTATTGTGTTAAAATAAAAGTACCTAATTTATTATTAAATTTAACTTTTACTTTCCTTTGATCTATAAATTATAATAATTTACTTATAAATAATACGAATAAAGACAAAGAGAAAATAAGTATGTTGGTAATGCCTAGTAATAAATAGTTCATATGCAAAATATTATTACACTCGAGTGCGAAAGAATGCGGTGCGCTGTCCCTCTGGTGTGATTTTCTAAAGTTTTGTTTGTACGAGACGGAGGAAAATCCTTGGAGTAGAACTTAAGCAGGGCTTCAGAAAATTTGGAATTAACCGTGAATGTAGTATATTTGATATCCCTTGGAATGTAGATTACTTCAGATGAGAGTAATATACAAAATATACCTATATAACGGGTAGGATGCAATTAACAAATGCTGTTTAAAAATTTCCAGAAATAAATAAAATGCATAAAATGACTGTCTTTGGTCGACATTGCGTGTTCTTCCCACTCTGTCCAAGCGTGCTATTCAAAATTACTTTTTTGCTTCATATCTTTATCAAGAAGTTGTGAAATGAAGATAAGGCAATGGTTATTTAAAGAAAATAATATTTTTGTGACATCTTGTTTTTATTTGCACTGCCAAAAATTACAATTTTAGACTATTTCTTTGTAGAACAATAAAAACTTAACCAATTAAAAAAATTAGATGAAAATCGTATTATGGCTAGTAAACTTAGAAAGCATATATAATAAATATAACAAAAATTAACGTGTTTTTAATTTATAAAAATGTGAGAGATTTTCATCCCACGATATTTCTTATTAGCTACTGGTTTAGTTTTTTTCAGTTTGGTTTTTAATGTTTTCATGGTTCAGAAAACCATTCAGTTTTGGGCTTTACAATTTATTGGTAAAATATACGGAACAATTTTTTTCTCAATAAAAAAATGTGCTACTTTCATTTTTACAAAAGGATAAGCTTGTTTTTAAAAACACTAGTACGCAAAATAAAATCTTCGGCATGAGAAAAGTTAACAGCTGCTTGCTGCTCAACTACTGAATACAGCACTGATCATGATCTGAGATGTAACTGCCACCATTTTTAAATAGTTTTTGAATTGTAAGCTTACTGGAGTCGGTTGTGTACTAACTGCAAATTCATGGCGATAAAAATGGCTGGCTTCTAGCACGGTATCTAATTCATGAACTCGTAACTTAGACGCGATAAATTGATGAAGGAACAAAAAAAAAAAGCTTGTCTTTTTACACTTTTTATATGCTATATACGATATAATGAGCAGTTTTTGAAGCACCTCCTATTTGGACTAATAGTCAATAAATATATTTTATTGTAGCCTAAGACGTTAACTTTCAAGTCCGGTGAAATATATACACCGTGTTTATTGTTACATGGCAATATTTATTTTTAAAAAGTGGCGGAAGGATAAAAAATGGCAGATAGGAAGAAAGTAAGTAGGGCCCCAAAAGAGCTCACTTTACCGCGAATAGCCTACGTGGTTAGTATGCCTACACTGTAGCAACACAAATACCGAATGCAAACACCCGTCAGCAGAAGAATAGTCGGAATTCGGAGAAAAAAGCTCCAACCCACCACCTCATTCGGGATACCATAGCTGGAAGCCAACTGTGCTATGCATGGCACCCAATCTCGTATTTACTTTGACGACAAATGGTTAGGCTACAGGGATATAATTACAATTACAGCACTTAACATGCAGGCAGTATCTTCTTATATGACTAGGATTATTGTATGATACAATGTTTCTGGTCTAATAAAATGTTTGCTTTATGATTATGCTTTTTGAAGTAGAAAATACTCAGAGAGAAAAACCTTTTGTCTGTGAGCTCCTTATATATATAAACTTTATACTTGGGCAACAAACATTTAGAAATGAAAGCAAAATATTTTTGATGTTTATTATATATAATGCACTATTAAATTCGCAAAGACAGCATTTTTTTTAAGGTAATCTGAGACATTAGAAAAACTTTGGAAAAATTCGGCTAGAACAAAAATGTTTCAGCAAGTGGAATTGATAAAATATGCTCTTAAGAAAACAAAAATTGCAGTAAGACTGTGTTAGCTCGAAGCAAGTCATGGAAGGTCACTGTGGCGTTTGGTTGTTCTCGAGTGAATGTCGCCCTTATGATGATTAGATTAACCTGGTATTGGCAGCCAAACGTAACGAGATCAATGAAGTCTTAGTATAAATATTTGGGTAGGCAATTCCACAGTCCGGTAAAATAATCTTTATTTATACCAATCTTTCAGAGCGAAAGAAACGGGCACGATTTTAAGAGATAAACAACCTAGAACCGTCTTCATTTAACACCAAACTAGGGACATATTTTCGCAGCTATCCACACGGCGTAAAAAATAATTTTTCTTTTCAACGCCTAGAGTAACAACTTGAGCCTATTCGTCCAGTTCGTTTCACTACAAGAGACAAACTCTATTTAATTAGACATATCACATTCCAATAAGAAAATTTTATTTTTTTAAGTCTTAATTTAATGTTTACACGATATTACTATTTCGTATTAAATAGAGTTATGTATATTTATTTATTAGAATTCTTTGTTGAACAACCTGACTAGCGTGCAAGTGTCATTTGGCAAGGCTTCGAGAGATTCTACAAGCAGACGGCGTCACCGTGTGCCTGAGGACATTTCTCTCGAATGCGTCGTGGATGTTTTCGCATCGACCGTAGCCACAGGCGTGTGACTGGGACTGGATGAATGTGTCACTTCTTCCAGGGGACGGAAAATATCATCTACGAAGACGAATCCCGAGCACAGCTCAGGACGCGAACCAACCTGCTCTCCGCGTCTACCGCAAAGCCTCGAGTCTTTTTACTCGGTACCGAAGCGCCTCTTCGAAAATGAAATATCGCGGCTTGTACCCTGCATTACAACGCCGTGTTATTTAGTAATACAGGTCGGCGTTGAAACACATCTCTAATATCCACCCAGGTAACGAATCGTGCGTGGGGAACCAGTTAACATGTTATGTTTCACCGAGAAACCAAATTCACACCGTTTGAATACTGTAAAAGTGATAACTTATTGTTTTTACTTATTTTATCCACTGATATATTTGACTTGGCTACCATACATACGCAGATTGTGCTAAACAAGCACATACTTAAAATAATAGAATACAGGTTGATTCAGAAAGTCACCATACGTAGGGGTTGACAAAAATGTGCCGTTAACAGCACGCAAGGAAATTGATGTTAAGATGCCATTACAGAACATGATTGATATGACCCCCGGTGTTGCGAATGCACATGTCAATTGCTTTGTACCTATTCAAAGTGCATGTCATTCAATGCTTGAACAAGAATCTGAGCATAAGTATCACAAATGCGGCGTTGCAAGTGTCGCGTTATCTGAAACGCAGGAACAATCGATATATTGTTTGAATGGCAACTTTGGTGGCACAAACAATACTTTGAAACATTCCTAGGTATGGTGACTTTTGAATCATCCTGTATTTACAGATCAAGCAGTTGAGTTGAAAGTAGAGAGATTTGGGCAGTTCTTAAAAACGAGATCTTGAAAGCCGATGAGGGTGAAGTGAGGTGAGAATGGAGCAATGCCGGAATGCAAGGACGGGGGCAACGGGAGCTCCCCGAGAAAACACGCCGACCAGCGGCGTTGTCTGGTACGATTCCCACTTGCGAAAATTTTGGAGTGACCCCGCCGGAATTCGAGCCCGGTTCGCCTAGGAGACGAGTAGTCTGACCACTACACCACCACGGCCCCGAATGGTGTTGGAAAGGAACGCTAATTACAGCCGGATGGGATCGAACTCAAGCCGTTCCGAATGCAAGTCAGGTAAGCCATCGCACGAACAAACACGCTCATCGGCTCGATACAGCCCAGTGGTCTGGCACGAAGGTCTGTGATACGATTTAATTTTCAACCTACATGAAATTTTTTTTTGTGTTTAATCCTTTAAAGAGGAATGCCAGCTTGTATACGAAGTAATGTTAAATTTAAACATTCGAATTAAAATTCCAACAACTTTTGCCCTAGCCCGATGATTAAAAAATAACAGAAAAATGTAAATTACAAAAGAGGTTGATTTACACTACGAGTTATATAATCTAATCAATACGAAAATTTAATATGATAGAACTATAAATACACAGGCCGATTATATAAGTTTACTAATAATAAAACTTGATACTATAATACTATAATTTAATTAATACAAAATATTCCGATCCACTGATGAAGGCATGCACAGCACTTAATTAAAAGTATAAAATAATTAATAAAAATATATACAATGACGTTATGAACAGTTCACTGTCTAGTACACGTTTTTAAAAGCTTCTCTCTTACTATTGGCATTAAAAATAGCATATTCAGAGGCAATTTACAAGACGCAAGTTCACTGCGATAATCTGTTTCAACTTTCTTGCTCACGTAAGTTGTTAATGTGTACTGTGCTAAAAGTTCACTACATCCAGTAACAAAATATAATTTTCTTTTTGAATCAAGTAATGTTAGCGATAAAATTAAGAGAACTTTAACTACGTTAATTAGCTATTTCAGTAGATTATTGCAGAAATACTATAATGCGTCTTCATCAGTTTATAAACTCTACCCAAACATGTCTTTAGTCCTCGCTGCATTGCGTACGAAGTCTCATTAACTTTATCAGCCGTCCTCATTGTGGTTGCCCAAGACAAGCCCTTGTTTCACCTAAAACACTTGGTTTTGTCTGAAATNAAGACAAGACCTTGTTTCACCTAAAACACTTGGTTTTGTGTGAAACTTATCAAGTCGCTTCAACACTCTCTCTCTTTTGTTAGTTCTTCACCCACTCTGCGGGTTTATTTACTGCATCTTCTTTGGCTATACACCACAGATGCCACTTCTGTGCTGCTGTATAACAAGAGCTTTACACTCATTGACGTCTATCATGATTATCAACTAATCGTTGTGAATTATTCGCCAATGCTTTCAACTGGANTGAGAGATTTGGGCAGTTCTTAAAAACGAGATCTTGAAAGCCGATGAGGGTGAAGTGAGGTGAGAATGGAGCAATGCCGGAATGCAAAGACGGGGGAAACGGGAGCTCCCCGAGAAAACACGCCGACCCGCGGCGTTGTCTGGTACGATTCCCACTTGCGAAAATTTTGGAGTGACCCCGCCGGAATTCGAGCTCGGTTCGCCTAGGAGACGAGTAGTCTGACCACTACACCACCACGGCCCCGAATGGTGTTGGAAAAGAACGCTAATTACAGCTGGATGGGATCGAACTCAAGCCGTTCCGAATGCAAGTCAGGTAAGCCATCGCACGAACAAACACGCTCATCGGCTTGATACAGTCCATTGGTCTGGCACGAAGGTCTGTGATACGATTTAATTTTCAACCTACATGAAATTTTTTTTTTGTGTTTAATCCTTTAAAGAGGAATGCCAGCTTGTATACGAAGTAATGTTAAATTTAAACATTCGAANTTTTTTTTTTGTGTTTAATCCTTTAAAGAGGAATGCCAGCTTGTATACGAAGTAATGTTAAATTTAAACATTCGAATTAAAATTCCAACAACTTTTGCTCTAGCCCGATGATTAAAAAATAACAGAAAAATGTAAATTACAAAAGAGGTTGATTTACACTACGAGTTATATAATCTAATCAATACNGATTAAAAAATAACAGAAAAATGTAAATTACAAAAGAGGTTGATTTACACTACGAGTTATATAATCTAATCAATACCAAAATTTAATATGATAGAACTATAAATACACAGGCCGATTATATAAGTTTACTAATAATAAAACTTGATACTATAATACTATAATTTAATTAATACAAAATATTCCGATCCACTGATGAAGGCATGCACAGCACTTAATTAAAAGTATAAAATAATTAATAAAAATATATACAATGACGTTATGAACAGTTCACTGTTTAGTAAACGTTTTGAAAAGCTTCTCTCTTACTATTGGCATTCAAAATAGCATATTCAGAGGCAATTTACAAGACGCAAGTTCACTGAGATAATCGGTTTCAACTTTCTTGCTTACGTAAGTTGTTAATGTGTACTGTCTTAAAATTTCACATCCAGTAACCAAATATAATTTTCTTTTTAAATCAAGTAATGTTAGCGATAAAATTAAGAGAACTTAAACTACGTTAATTAGCAATTTCAGTAGATTATTGCAGAGATACTATAATGCGTCTTCATCAGTTTACAAACTCTACTCAAACATGTCTTTAGTCCTCGCTGCATTGTGTACGAAGTCTCATTAACTTTATCAGCTTTCCTCATTGTGGTTGCCCAAGACAAGACCTTGTTTCACCTAAAACACTTGGTTTTGTGTGAAACTTATCAAGTCGCTTCAACACTCTCTCTCTTTTGTTAGTTCTTCACCCACTCTGCGGGTTTATTTACTGCATCTTCTTTGGCTATATACCACAGATGTCACTTCTGTGCTGCTGTATAACAACAGCTTTACACTCATTGACGTCTATCATGATTATCAACTAATCGTTGTGAATTATTCGCCAATGCTTTCAACTGGANCAGCTTTACACTCATTGACGTCTATCATGATTATCAACTAATCGTTGTGAATTATTCGCCAATGCTTTCAACTGGATCTTGAAGAAGCTTTCAGCGCCTATAGAAATTATGTGTGAGTGTGTGTCTATATACTATATATATATATATACTTTTTTTCCAAGCGAAAATAGTGTAATAATATTTTGCATAAGAACTATTTCTCATTAGTTATTACCAACACAACTATTTCCTCCCTGTTTTATTCATAGTAATTTTTAATGAAATATTATTAATATGAAAATTATAAATAAAAGTTTAATTTAACCAAAAATAAGGCACTTTTGCGTTTACACAAATATAAAACGCCTGTGATAGATAACAAATTTAAGAAACTACCGAACACGTCATAGATGGGGGTTTTTTTCTTCAAAGGTTTGAATAAAAAATTGTAAAGATACCACAAATTATATATATATGCAACTACATTGCATTTATGGCGTAACCGGAGTTCGCAGCCCCCAATTGGCCACATATCTGTTCCCTAGACGTGCAATGCCTTTGCGACTGCACATAGTACACACATATCAAGGTAGATGGTGGTCCTTGGCGTTCCCCCACCCAAGTACCAGCGAAGACCAACGCCGTTTAAGTCGGAGATCGCAGGACCTCCAGGTATACCAGCGCGGTATTTCCATGTGGACTTTGATGGATGCAGAAGCATTTTTAACCTAAACAGCAACAAACATACAGGTACTTCTTATTCAAAAATTGTACCCCGTGCGTAAAATATGTCCACCTAGGAAAAAGCAGAAAAGAAGAAAAACTTGACAAGTTTCAGTCTTCTATTTCCTTTTATAATAANAATATGTCCACCTAGGAAAAAGCAGAAAAGAAGAAAAACTTGACAAGTTTCAGTCTTCTATTTCCTTTTATAATAAGAATTTTTTTGAAATCTAGAATTACTGATAAGGGCGTTTTTACAATCATTTTTAGGTACAAGAACACCTGTGCAGGATATTATTTAAAGTTTTTGAGGGGCGTGCATTGGACTATATTTACACCGTGAAAAATATTCTGGTAAACTTCCTAAACCGTAACGGAAGTTTAAAACCTATATGGTAATAATACCACATATAGGAATTTTTAGTGTCGCTACTATAGAAAGTTGGGAACTTAGCTACAAATTTGACTGTCTCCTGAGAAAATGTATCAACCCTGCCACGTATGTATGGCAAAGAACTTTGTCACCCGCTGTTTCTCACTACACGTGATTCACCGATGCAGTAAATTTGCGAGTAATTTCGTAGAGTGTATTTTCGAGCGTTAACGTGATGGGCTAACTGCTGAGAATCTCAAGGGGCGAGTTTTGAACGCGAATACCGCACGTTAGTTCAGCGCCTCGCACGTAGAGGTGACGAGGCGTGCGGCGAGCATTTTCGCAGTTACGTTTACGGAAGTTCAGTTTTCTTAATCGTCCCTGATTATCTTTCCGGCATGAAGCAGAGGTGTAAATTTGCGACAATCAACTANGAAGTTCAGTTTTCTTAATCGTCCCTGATTATCTTTCCGGCATGAAGCAGAGGTGTAAATTTGCGACAATCAACTACTTCATGCCAACGTCTAATGTTCAGCTAACACTGGGTTCAGAGTTTCATTGGACTCTTTCCAATTTCCTAAGCTGGCTAAAAAAATATGACTATTAAGGGGGAGAAATACCAAACTCAAGACTCCTTTGTACCTGGGGCTCTTTTGCGCGTCCAAGGCCCAGAAGCTTAGGGAGCGATACGGACGACACTAAAACGCAAGCCTAGTGCCTCATCGTCCTTACGCACAAAGCGTGCAATGTTTCTGTCGGTTCGCTGTACTATACAAATTATATTTGTGACGGTGCGACCTTATTACACACTAAGAAAGCTTAGAGATTAAACTAAGCCCTGATTGGCTATACTTTTCTCCTATCTCTTAAGGAAACTGCGGATGATAGTTCTAGAAATGCATTTTTAGTTTACCATTTTCACAACATTTTTTTTGTATACGCTTAATATGACGAAGATAAAATAACACGGGATCAGATCATAGGTTCGTACCTTTTCTGGCAAGAAGTTCTATTCCCGGAACATATATTTACTGAGATACCACGTATTCACGCAAACAACGATTTCAAAGAAAACGTTCTTGTACATAATTCTCTTAAAGGAGAATACGTTTTCAGTCGATGTAACCACACCTAAATGCATAGGAAGTACATCGTATTGTACTGTATACGGCTTATTAACGTCCCCTGGTGTTATACCTGAAGCCTTATCAAGGGACGGCTTACAAACTAACTTAAGACCTGACTTAAAACTTGCACCCACGTCTTACCTGTAATTCGAACCCAGAACCCTTCCGCACCACAGACCGTCGGCGAAGCAACCGACTGCGCCGCGGGAGGTCGGCCAGAGGAAGGATAGAACTTCCGGTTAACTAATAATCGTAAATTCAACACAAATGTTTATAATTTCTCTGGAATGACGTAAAACATTTCCTGGAACCAGTCCCCACGCACGTGTGCTGTGTTCCGCTATGGAAAACGGAGGCGAACTGGTGACCGTCACAACTGCCGCGCGCGGGCTATGTCGCTGCCGATGTGTTTCGCCGTCGCCTCAACAACCCGCCAGTCGACGCCACCGCCTCCAGCACGCACTTGAGCTCGTCTAAGTTCACACACAGATCTGGGAAGTTGTGTGAGCTGACAAGAAAACAACCGCAGCATTTTATCAAAATTCTCTTCGCTTGATATGTTTTAAAATTGCTTTCTTTCCGCGATTTCTAACGAAGCAGTGCGATCTATTCTTGCACAAATATTATTTTACACATGTTTAAAATTTAAAGTTCTGGCACTTAATTGCAATATATTAACAATATAGAGAGTTTGAGCAGAATTATAAACGATTTTATGTGAAATGAGATAATAATTTATTCGATCCAGTAAAGCACTTGTTACCNAGTTTGAGCAGAATTATAAACGATTTTATGTGAAATGAGATAATAATTTATTCGATCCAGTAAAGCACTTGTTACCAATGAACAAAAAAAAAAAATCTTATGCATTTTCCTTAAAACATTATTTGTTAGCCTAACCAAATTTGAAACTAAACACGCCCGATTAATTACTCTAGAAAAATAGACGTTTGATTTGACAAAAAGATTTTGTTAGCCGACAAGTTTGACTTGAAGCAAATTTGGCTGAATCATTTACACGCAGGCCTGTTAGGTTTGACGTGCACAACAGGTAGGCAATTTGTCAACTCAAGGAACGATTTTCTTTCTCAGTGTACGCCAAAATGTTTTTTTTTTTCAATACTTCCTTAATCAGGAACTTCTTCGGAAATTATAGGTAGGTACACATGAACTGATCTAACAGACAGGACCTGCTTTCTTCCTATAATACTTTGGTGAAGGTGAAAATAATGTGATAAATACAAAGAAGGAGTTTGCATGCTTGTAAACGTCTTCAGTTTGTCATGATGCAAGATTCTGCGAGCAAGTCTCTACTCTCCATTAAATAACATTTATAATTTCTCATAATCAGTGACAAGGGCTTTACAGAGAACACTGAAATATCACAGAAATTTCAGTAAAAAATTTACACGAATTTAATGGCGATTCTTTCTGACAAACGATGAGATACATTAACCTGACCGCTCTTACAAGTTGGTGACATAATTTATCCAGTGAGTGGCTTATTGAGAAATTTTCAGAGGATTTGAATCACTGATTTTCTGTAGTTTTGTAAAGGTTCGCACTCCAGGTTATTGCCGTTAAATCTGGAAGTAGTATGCCGGAAATCGGTTTTCGATCGAACACACAAATTCGATCCAAATAATTTATCTAATAAGTATAACACTGCTAGCAGAAAATTCAAAGTCAATGAGACGCTGCTGAATAGCGGATCAGTTCAATGTCTACACGTTGTGTAAATCTTTTAAAACATGTTTCAAACACCGTTTAATAATAGGAAAACCGCGCCACGATAATGACAAGCGGGGTTTCAGTGATTATAATGAAACTGTTTTCACTACTTGGCTGTTGAATTTCATTGAATTGATTGGGGCAATTGTTTCAGTTGCAATCATAAAAAGTAATAAGTTTTTGTTTAAAATTTCTGTAAGAAATGTGATTGAATAGAGCGATTGAAGACTTTCCAAGATACATGTTAAATACTCAAATAAGAAGATAAAGTTTAACACTGGTGATGAATAATGGATGGCTCGTGTGCCTCTAGGTTCCGCAGATAGTACTCAGTTTTTTTTCAGCATCTAGCAGAAGAGCAGATTATTGAAGATAGCGAAATGTTTCTGGAGAACGTAGACTTGAGGTGCTGATAGAAAAAAAAAAAATATATATATATATATATATACTTTTCGAAACGCTCTTGAAATTGTAGGCCTGATCATTTCTTATATGTTCTCTTTCCTCGAATAAAAACAATTTTATATCACATAGTTTTTGCACACTATGACATGTAAAAATCACAATTTTAGTGTTTTTGGGACGTACAAATGTAATAAACGAAATCAATTAAAGACAATTTAACACGGGAGATTGAAAGGTAATATCTTAATTCATTTTAAGGTATAATTAGAACAACCTATTTTTAAAAAAATCATAAACTGTTACAAATAATAAAAAAATTGAAACATTTACTTATTTTTAGCGATTTAAAAAAAAAAGGCGAAAACATTTTATAGCGTGATTTAAAAGATTCCTTGAAATAATTCGTGGTACCTTATTTCATTGTTATTTATATAATTTCAGCAAGTGAGTTAGATTTTATTATTTCTACGTCCCATAAACACTAAAGTTATGATTTTGATCGGCGTTTGTGTAAAAACGCATGGCGTGTAATACATTTTCTTAATGTAAGGAAATTGTTCTTATTAGTAGGTAATATATACAAGTTGATCGGCATTTCGTTCTACAATAAAATAATGAGGTTTTTGGTGACCAGCTTCCTCAAGAGAACTTAATGTATTCAATTGTACGTTTATCGAATAATATAAATTAATCAAATTTTGCCTCAACATGGGATTAGTGTCTTCCCAAGTTTTTTTACGTTGTTACAGCATGGTCTAATAAATAGATTCTAGTTTGTAACAGCCAAGACAAAAAAATTTTATTGCTACATTTTATCATCCCCAGGTTTAAAGCGGATTTAAAATTTTATAAAAGCCTTGAAATGTAGTCGCCAAATCTTATCCACGCATTATCTGGTAATTGTGAAACTCCAAGAATCTATTGATGATTTTAAAATGATTCAGCACTAGTTACGTCATAATTACTTGACAAAAATTTAGAATTTATGTTTGATCTGCGGCGTGATGTAGGTTGCCAGAGAGGTAAAGTAATAGTTTAAAAATCAGTATCCTTAAACAAATGAAATTAGCTAGAAACCAGCGTTTCGACATGACATGTGAGGTCAAACCTTTAGATCAAGATATAGAAAGTATCCTTAAACAAATATAATAAGCTATAAACCAGTGTTTCGACATGACATGTGAGGTAGAACCTTTAGATCGAGATATAGAAAGTATCCTTAAACAAATGAAATAAGCTAGAAACCAGTGTTTCGACATGACATGTGAGGTCGATCCTTTAGATCGAGATATAGAAAGTATCCTTAAACAAATTAAATAAGCTAGAAACCAGTGTTTCGACATGACATGTGAGGTAGAACCTTTAGATCGAGACACAGAAAGTATCCTTAAACAAATGAAATAAGCTAGAAACCAGTGTTTCGACATGTGAGGTAGAACCTTTAGATCGAGACACAGAAAGTATCCTTAAACAAATGAAATAAGATATAAACCAATGNAGAACCTTTAGATCGAGACACAGAAAGTATCCTTAAACAAATGAAATAAGATATAAACCAATGTTTCGACATAATATGTGAAGTTAAACGTTAAGATCGAGATATATAAATAATTGTGGCGTTACAGACGTTTTTGAGCCATAAAATGTATTCTGCATTGATTATTAAAATGTCTTCTTTGACAGGCATAGCATATCACTCAGATGATTGATTAACTGTAGTGGTAATGGAGTATCTTTATTTGTTTTCCATGTGGAATAAATGGGAATTAATTATATATTACCATCCCAGAATGGCTACAGGAGCGATAGTATTACAAAAAGTCAAAAGATAATTATCCGGTAAATATAGTTAAATGATGCTCTGTGCCTTAACGAAATCACATTTTCAAAAATTAATCTGAAACCTAAGTAACTGCAAAAACAAAATATATATATACCTAAGATGGCGTCCATCTCTCCCTAGTTAGTAATGTACGCGCGATCGTAGTTTAGCCAAAGAGTATCGTTAATAAAATTCCATAGTAACTAAAGTACCTAATAGACAAATTAGACAAGAAGAAGAGGTTTGTGGGTNTAATAGACAAATTAGACAAGAAGAAGAGGTTTGTGGGTAACGTGCACCGGACTTAAGACTCCAATATGGCAAGAATCAATCCCTCTTCGGAGGAGCCCGCATCTGGTCGGATGTTGCAACTCCTCCCCTCCCCCCATAATCCTTCCTAGTCCCCGAAATGATTTTCGCGGGCGAGCCAGCCAACTTGTATCGACCACCCTGACTCTTCTGCTCTCATCCCTCCTCGTCCTCTCTTCGACGGCGNTGGGCGAGCCAGCCAACTTGTATCGACCACCCTGACTCTTCTGCTCTCATCCCTCCTCGTCCTCTCTTCGACGGCGAGTTGTTTGCTCTCTGCTCCTCCCCTCTCGCACACCTGCGCCACTTCCTTCCTTCCGTCCTGGTGCACGCTCGTCTTTCGTTTCCGACAGTATTGCCAACCGTACCCGAATTCGGCTGTATGCAGCCTATATTAAAAGTAATTTTGCTTGTAGTAGAATGGGTGTATGGGTAATGTCAAATAGCAGCCACATTTAGGCTTGACCCAGTGGCCAACAATTATTTTATCTTTTTTTTCCGGTAAAGGACACTACTAACACTCCGGTCTTACAGCTGAAAATATTATCACTCTGTTTATTTCTGAGTAAGGAGGTTCTCACTAAATGGTAACACCGATGTCCGCAATGTTTTGAACAGGTATTGAAGTTTATTTAAAGTTTTAAAATTAACATTACATGATTAAGACATTTATAAAAGAGCGTTAAGTGTTTAAATTAATATAGGCTCTTTGCCGTTAATTTACTACTTTTAAAATTAACGTTCGAAAAGTGTTACCGCCCCTACCTGCATTTATTTTAACGCCCAGTAAGGTTGGTAACGAGGAAGAGTAAGTAGTTCCATGTCGTACCTTTGAATCAGATGTGTTAGGTAAACATGTTAAATACTGAAATGATTTGTTTTACTTTCTATTTTTTGTGCAAATAAGTGTAATAATTAGCAAAAATGGTATAATATTTACTTTTGAGATAACTTTACAGTATTATTTAATGGACGCATGAATAATGTGGTCAGGCCCATGGCAATGCTAATTTTTCACACAGTGGAAGAATACACAATGTTATTACAAGCAGATCCAAGGCAGGGCTTTCATAAGGGCTCACAGTTTATAGTAGAAGTATGATTGCATTTTGAATGGTAGTGAGCAAATTCTTCATGCATAGACATAACTTAATTTTTGTGATGTGCTAGGTAAATTTGCAAACGCATGTGGCAGACTTGCTGAACTTTAGGTTGGCAACGCTGGTTTCCCATCTCCAGCTCCCGCTACAATCCTTGCGACTATTCTTCGTCACTTCTCCGCTGCGATAAGTCCGCGCCGAGTCGTCGTCTTCGTCCTCTGGAGAACCCTCAATCCTGGCTCCTGCTGTTGTTCCGCGGGCCGCGCCGATACCTACAACTCTCCTGATGGTCCTCCCAGCGAGGACACGTTGTAAAACCCCGTCCTTCATTTATGATTTAACTAAAGTTCCCCAAGGAGCATTCAAGCGAAGAGCTGCAACTCAACGCTACAACGAGACAACCTCATCTTATTTATGGGTTTGTCGATGTAGGTGTATGGAAGTACCAACGTTAGAAAAATAAGAGTAAACTACAAATTTTCATCTTGTTATGTTGGCAGACAGAGCGTATGACGTCGCTAGGTAGTATTTTATTTTTATTTTACCACTGGACTGCGTTTTCTTGGCAATATAATCTCTTGTGTCATTTTCCCGCAGTTATTTCATGCCACATTTTTTTTGAAAGAATATCGATCATAATCATGGAGGTAAAATACCACTTTATAAATAATTTCATGTGGATATTCATAAAAATATGCTNAGAATATCGATCATAATCATGGAGGTAAAATACCACTTTATAAATAATTTCATGTGGATATTCATAAAAATATGCTATCACGAACTATCAGGTGTGAAATACATCCTACAATATCCAAAGAGATAAACTATACATGACTGCTTATTGTATATTTCTACAGTATGCAGGATGAAAATATTTTGTTGAAAAATATATAAAAGGGTTTCTAAAGGCCGAAGTTTTAACAGCGTGAAACCTTGGCTTCGGGTATCTTCGGTAAGGAATCGTTTCCCCTATTCGAGATGTTGCACCGTGCAGTGCNTAGCGTGAAACCTTGGCTTCGGGTATCTTCGGTAAGGAATCGTTTCCCCTATTCGAGATGTTGCACCGTGCAGTGCCCAGCGGCAGTAATGACAACTCAAATTTTATTTTGCAAAGTTCCTACACAACTACTGAAATTACCTTACATTTACTTTAAGAGTCCCTAGGTGGGCAAATAATTCCGATAACTGTGGTGGAAGTAAATGGCATATTAGCAAAATATATTTCCTGCATACAGGGAAAAGAGGAATAAATACACAAAATTAAAACGAGAGAGTGGGAGAGATTTCTACTTGGCAGAGATGGCGTGGGCAAATTTAAGTAGTCAATTCAGGTACTTGGTTACAAAATAGTTTTCGCGGAAATAACCTAACATACTCCTTTTTAAGAAATTACAGATAAAATTAGAAATTATAATAAATTGGCAAAAATTAAATGATTAAATATGAAAAACAATAACATTGTGTATCATTTCAACAAATTACACGTTACTCATAACGTTATATCGAGTCTTAACCGAGGTAACCACTCGATGGAATGATGAAGAGAGCTGGTTTGTTCTACGTCAGCAAACAGGAAGACAGAACTATACGAGAATCACCGATATAGCGTGCGTGATGATGTTATTGTAATTTAATAGGAGATTACCCGTACTGTCTTGTTAACATACTCTTGCAAATAATTTTGGGCAGTAATCGTTAAATTTAAAACTTTTTAAATTTAATTTTTTTTTTGTTTCTGGCAAACATTCTTTGCGTTTTGAATATATTCTAAAATATGTCCTTATATCTGTACGTAATCAGGAAAATAGCGAAAAGTCCCTACGTGTAGGGACATAACCCTACAGTTGGCAACGTTGCCCGGCGGACTTCTGGGCATGCTAATTACCTCAACGCTCGCTAGTTTGTTGCCCGTCACGGACCGGTCTGCAGATGACAGACAAGATAACGGCCCGGCAGCATATGCACCGTCCCACAAACATCCCGTCTTCAGTTTTCTATATTAGCAGTAAGGTACGCACAAACTGATGTTTGTCAGACGGCTGATAGCATTGCGAGCGCTGCGCACGCATCTCTCCCCCACTTGCGATATTCGTCCTGCTTCGCCCCTCTGAGACTTACCCAGATACCTGCCGACCACAGTAGTTTCGGTTTATGTAATTACTCGTACAGAAGCAAATCAGCTCGACGGCCGGTTTGCAATTCGCTGTGCTGATAAAACTGGACGGAATCGGTAATTTAACAGACCAAGTAAAAGTAAAGAGCAATTTTATGCAGTCTGATTCTAAATTAGCTAAAAAAAAAACTCACAGAAGCAGGAGAGGGGAAAAAATTGAGAAAATTCCATTCATAAACCCACGTTCGGTGATACAGGCGATCGTCTTGAGAGTGCGTCGAAGATGCGAGGCGTGGCGCCTGCCATTGGCAACCGTCTGCACAGAGAAGTAATGCTGATTGCGTATCTTGCAGGCGTTACACATTTATCAACATTACGGCACAAGTAGCTTCCTAGGGTAGCCCACCAGACAGCTGCGCCCTATCTCCCACTGGAGTGTTACAGTACAACGCCTTTGAGCCTCTATAAACAAGTATTGAGATACACTCAGTGAGCGCGGAGGAGCAATTCATAGACTAAAGATGAGGTAGACCGAATCTTATTCTTTTGCGCATGTACCCATCATTAACCTACCCCAAACCAACACAACTTTCAGAGCCACATGGTCAACAGTGAAGAATGTGTTTGTTTACATCTAGAATTTTCAAAATACAAGCACTTTTATGAAAATAAAATACTTTTACCAATTCGAATTTAATCAAACTGCATAAAATGTTGGGCGTACAAGTGGTACGTATTAAGACATATATTAGTAAAAATATTCTTGTTTTGAAGGTTATCCCCCTATCTACGGGGTTTTTTTTAAAAGCTCTGATGACTCCTAACTCCAGATTATATTACGAATGAATCAGACTTTATGATTCTTTCATCGTTCTTTCGGCTCGTCTTCTACTTTTGAATCGACTCAAAAGAATCGATTCGTTTCGTTCACTCGATGATTAGGTCATTTTGAACGAATAGTTCGCGAACGACCCATCACCACATGAATGGACTAAACCCGAGCGTGCATAGCGCAGTCGTGAGAGGACCCCGTCGCAACACTTCCCTGTGGCCACACATGACCTTGAGCCACCCAGGCGAACCGGGTTCGATTCCCGGCGGGGCTTCTCCTGAATTTTCGCATGTGGGAATCGTGCCGGACAATGCCGCTGGTTGGCGAGTTTTCTCGGAAATCTCCCGTTTCCCCAGTCCTTGCATTCCGGCGCTGCTCCATACTCACCTCGTTTCACCTTCATCAGCTCTCTCAACTCCTCCAAGTTAAGAGCCGCCCAAATCTCTCCACTCCACTCCATGACTTTGACAAGATGAACACCCTTTTTTACAAGGACTACCCTTACGGGGGGTGTATTCTTGCCGTCTTGGATTTACGTATTTCCCCCCAATAACAGAATTTTCGGAGTCAAAATTTAAAAACCAAGGTAGTCAAGGCATAGTGAACCTATTAACCGTCATTTCGAGAACAAAATTTTTTTTTACGTGATTAGTTACACATCTGTGACCGTAATCAGATGTTACCTAATTATTTAGTAATGTCAATCCCACATGGGAAAATACAGGTATAATTGACACAGCAGAAATAAAAGAAAATCGTTAAGTAGTCCTCCGTGTTATGTTCAGCTTGGATTTTTTTAATGACTGGTCATACATTTTCATTGCTAAGATTTGTAAGAAAAATCGGGTATGGACTGGTTACCACCCCCCTTAACCTGTTGTCAGACGTTGTCTTAGTGAGTTCCCGTGTTGACATGAGCTGTAGCAACGAGCTTCCTCGCCGAGGGTTTCTTCAAGTGGCCGTAGTTGTTTTATGGGGTCGTATTGTACGTGCTCGTGCGCTGGGCGGAGCTCGTAGATGTGGCGNTCTCGACGTGCAGCAGGCTTAATGTTCCGCCGAGTTGCCTTCAAGATGCTTTCAACGACGCCAGTTCATTTCTCGCGGGGAAGGAAGTGGGAAATTTCGTCGGTCTTCGCACTGTCCGACCGTCACATTTCTTCTTGGGCTGTGCTACGCGCAAGACGCATTTGACGTTCGCATTCCCAGTTTCATCGAAAATGAAGAGTGACACAGTAATGTCTTATTACCAAAGTTCCGAACTGCGTTTTATGTCACGTATTTAGTAGTAATAGGCTTTAAAAAAAATTATTGCAATTCAAAAAGCCGCCATCTTTTATTTTATTAATGGGATTTTTCTGGTATACCAACAGTTATCTTCATATCACTTTTTTTTTTTTTTTTTAGTAATCCGAAATTACTACGAATAGATTTAGTGGCGGGAGAAATGATTATACAGGAAACCTGTTTGCAAAATTGCAGTAATATTTGCTGTTTGACCAAAATATTGCGTTTTTTCCAAATTTGAACTCCAGGAAAGAATAATGTGATATTTATATTTATAATGCAGATTCAATGGCAGAAAAAATTGTATGAATGTTAAAAAAAAAATAATTTTGTTACCATCGAAATAAATAATCTTAATAAAAAAAATTGAACGAACAAGTGAGATTCGAAACCAAATGTCCATCAAAAGTGTCGGAGTTTGTTCCCTATAATAAAGACAGCAATAATTTTTACGTTCCGAAATTAATTTTTAAATTAATCGCGTATTA
The DNA here is from genome assembly GCA_002778355.1 of Clitarchus hookeri. Classification (NCBI taxonomy): domain Eukaryota; kingdom Metazoa; phylum Arthropoda; class Insecta; order Phasmatodea; family Phasmatidae; genus Clitarchus; species Clitarchus hookeri. The sequence continues at coordinate 260,008 of NQII01002893.1, read as the reverse complement.
TGGAAGGAAATCAATCAAGTTGATTTTGAAAACTGTCAATTTACAATGGCTTGTAGGCCTGAAAGTTATGGAACTAACGTCTGACGTGTAGAGAATATCATTTCACTGACAATCAACGGCCATCAGAACATTTAGGTATATATTCTCAAGTGAGCATTTTTTAAACAAAACAAATCAATTAAAATGGCATTAATAATGATTGTGTCTATTGGAACATAAATTAATTCAAAACATTTTAAGTTTTTCATTTAAGTAATTCCTTACTTATCGCCATAACTTATATTTTTGTTATGGCATTGACGACGAATAAATTGGTTTTTTATATTTTTACCACATACTATTCGATATTTTGATATTATCAGTGATTACCCTTTCCTGCCAAAAAATATTGCTTGAGCGCATAGTGTTAGCTCAAATGTATGCCTAATTCACAATTTTACTGTTTTATAAATTTACAAGTATTGTAAACTTACTTACAGAAATGAGATAATTCACTCTGAAAGAAGATACAAAGAGCTACTTCAAGACGTCTGTGAAATCGTTTAAAGAAATGTTTTTTGCTGTTAAAAAATGTTAAAAAATAAGGAAATCCTTTCATATTTTTAATTTGTGGCTGCCCCTGAATTTTTGTTTGGGTAAAATTAATTAAGACAACACCTTCAAGTTTCCCTTATTTAATTTTCTAAGAATAATTAGGTTTATTTTATTTGTACAATAAAAAAACAGTAGAATTTAATTTTCATCGTGTCTTTTTGCAAAAACCCTGCGATCTAAATAACATTTATCTGAGGGAAAATTAGTAACAGGTAATGTCTACAAGTTCATTCTGTTATTGAGAAAAAAAAATCATTGCCAACGCTTTGATATTAGACTGTTCCTTAACATACCTCTCACTGCGGTGTGTCGTAATATACAGTTACTGTCACTCAGTCAAGCTTCTTATTGATCCGTCAGCTGTCCTTATTTCTTCCAGCTTATTGTCCGTACTTCCTTTCGTTAAATTTTCCCCAACAACTCTGCTAATGTGTTTTTCTCCATTCCCATCTTCGTTTGTGTATGAACGCGTTACATTCTTCTCTAAGGGTTGATTCCTCGCTCTACCTAGCTTTGTTCTCCCAATTGTTAATCTTAAGGTATTCATTACAAGTTTTGCGCAAGAGTTATCTTGTTTTCTGTTTCTGCTCGTATTTCAAAAGGTTTACTTAGAACTGATCTTACGGTGGGCTTACGTATTTTCAGAATTTCGGAGCCTATTTATATTTATTGATTCAGAGAAGCTCGACTTCTGAACGTCGAGATGCCAAAGAATTGCCGCGACAGCCCAAAAAAAATTATTCTGTACTGAAGAAAGAGACACTGGCTCTGTAGTATTGTTTATGTAGTCAAATATCTCTAAAAGAGACTAATCAAAAGTGAATATTTGTACCTATGTGCTTTGAAAATTACCATTATCGCAACAATACGAGGCAAGTAAAACTTCGAAGATCTCACAAACTTAACATTTCTCAAGTATGGGCCACGTTATTCCTGTGAGTGTGGGCTGAAAAATCTGGTCATTACGTTTCGAAGCTGATGTCTTTGTCTAGAGCCGTGACTGTATTTCCGTACAATACGTAGATAATCGGCTCTCACCTCTTCGACAAAAAACAGTCTATAACTGTTTGTCGCCACAAAAAAATCAGGATTTATGGGCTTACAGCTGCAGTGACGGCGGTCAGGAACTTTAATGGAAGAAAACCCACAAATTNACGTTTCGAAGCTGATGTCTTTGTCTAGAGCCGTGACTGTATTTCCGTACAATACGTAGATAATCTCGGCTCTCACCTCTTCGACAAAAACAGTCTATAACTGTTTGTCGCCACAAAAAAAAAATCAGGATTTATGGGCTTACAGCTGCAGTGACGGCGGTCAGGAACTTTAATGGAAGAAAACCCACAAATTTAAATTACTATCTGGTCGTGGTCAGCTTCACGGGAGGAAGGAAGAAGCGGTAGGACTTTGGCTATTCCCGAGAGAAGCACAATGGACCGCGAGAACAAAAGCGAAAAAGGCGGCAATCAGAACTGAAGAATTTATTTCCCAACTAGATTTTTTCCCTTGCCTGAATCGACCCGGTAAAAAAAAAGGACCGCTAAGATATACCTTTATTCTTAATTTCAATGTGGGAAGCTCTTCCTTTGCTGTGGAATAAAAATAAAAATTTATTCACACGAACTGTGTCTGCACCTGTCAACGTGGTATTACATTTTTTTTGTAAAGGAAAAATAAACAATGTTTGATTGAAACACACGTACATCACGCATTTGTATATCGTTTATGTACTGGTTTGTACCATTTCGCGGAAATGTCATACGTGCAGCGTAATTTTTGTTTGGCAAGNTTGTATATCGTTTATGTACTGGTTTGTACCATTTCGCGGAAATGTCATACGTGCAGCGTAATTTTTGTTTGGCAAGTATCTTAGGTAATGTATCTTCTATTCGCGGTATCTTCACACTTTTCAAATCATACTTTTGAAATATCCCCACAAGTACGACGTGTTTCGGTGTTTCCTAAATATTTATCGTATCATAAACGTTTTATGCTGGGGTTTTTTTAAAGATCTTAGTTTTCTTTAAATTTAACTTTGGCTTAAAATACTTTAATTATAATTATAATAAATGAAAACAGACAGAAAATAATTGTTGGTAATGCCTAGCAAGAAATAGTTCNAATACTTTAATTATAATTATAATAAATGAAAACAGACAGAAAATAATTGTTGGTAATGCCTAGCAAGAAATAGTTCGCATGGAAAATATTATAAAACTGAATGCACATAAATACGGTGTGTTGTCTCTTTGATGTAATGTTCTAGGCTTAGTTAGGCTTTGTTTGCACGAGGCGGAGGGATATCTCGAAAGTAGAACTTTAGCAGGGATTCAGAAAAGTTTAATTAACAATAAAATGCTTATANAATACTTTAATTATAATTATAATAAATGAAAACAGACAGAAAATAATTGTTGGTAATGCCTAGCAAGAAATAGTTCTCATGGAAAATATTATAAAACTGAATGCGCATATATACGGTGTGTTGTCCCTTTGATGTAATGTTCTAGGCTTATTTAGGCTTTGTTTGCATGAGGCGGAGGGATATCTCGAAAGTAGAACTTTAGCAGGGATTCAGAAAAGTTTAATTAACAATAAAATGCTTATAATGGCAAATTCAATGTAAAAAATTCCCATATATTCAAGGTGAATTCTTATGGAAATATGCACTTAATAATCGAAAACGTGGTCATTAATGATGGAGAAAACTGATCTGAGCTATGCACATACGGAATACAGAAGTTGTTCGTGTTCTCCGTATCTTTGCGTGTAAAAGACGAACAGTGCCGAGGTTCAGTGCCGAAGTTATACAAAACTTTCTTCGGGGCTGTAACCAGAAAGATATTAGTTCCTGTCGAAATTAGGTGATTCACGCCACTTATATCTTATACACTCAAATATCAAGGTGTAGAATAAATAACCTTTACTAGAGGGCAACTTTTCAAAAACTTAAAAGTTCAGTACAATATACATCAAAACGGAATAACTTCAATATAATTAAGTAAGCTTAAGATAGGAATAGATAGGAATTACTGTCAACTGTTGTTGAGGCGGTCTCTTTTATGGCCTACGGGATAGTAAATATCCACCGATTCGCGAATTTAACAGCTTTAGAAAGCTTGATACCGATTTTAGATTTAAAAGATAAAATTAAGGGAAAACATAAAATTAGCCAAGAAATTTTTTTGTACAAGGCTATGGTATAGAACTCTAGCGAAATAAAGGCTATGGATTTCGGATTATGCCCTTACGCCCCGAGAATGTCATGCCACTCCAACATCTCGGTAAGAGCCGGTATGTTTAGCTGCTCCGAACATTCTGTCTTTGATTTCATTTCCAAAAATTTCTGAATAGCTTATGCATTTGAAAATTATAATACCCGNGAATAAATAACCTTTACTAGAGGGCAACTTTTCAAAAACTTAAAAGTTCAGTACAATATACATCAAAACGGAATAATTTCAATATAATTAAGTAAGCTTAAGATAGGAATAGATAGGAATTACTGTCAACTGTGTTGAGGCGGTTTCTTCCATGGCCTACGGGATAATAAATATCCACCGATTCGCGAATTTAACAGCTTTAGAAAGCTTGATACCGATTTTAGATTTAAAAGATAAAATGAAAGGAAAACATAAAATTAGTCAAGAACTTTTTTGTACAAGGCTATGGTATAGAACTCTAGCGAAATAAAGGCTATGGATTTCGGATTATGCCCTTACGCCCCGAGAATGTCATGCCACTCCAACATCTCGGTAAGAGCCGGTATGTTTAGCTTCTCCGAACATTCTGTCTTTGATTTCATTTCCAAAAATTTCTGAATAGCTTATGCATTTGAAAATTATAATACCCGCTATTTCTGTGTGCTGTGGATAGAGCACTGGTTTCATGTTCTGCATGCGACTTCCTTTTCCATACAAGTTACTGCGGCGTAGGATTTTTTTTTTTTAACCAGACAGAGGGAGGAAACACTCTACTGCGCACATTTTTTTTCCCGACGAGAGGGAGGTTTGAGGGGTTGGGAGGGGTAATTAGAAAGGAAGGTGGAAGGGGGTGCAGTCAGATGAAGCGATAGAGATGCGGCAACATTTACAACGGGAACACCTGCTGCATCTTGCCCGCCGCCCGCGAACTACTTTCGGCGAAGTGGCGCGCACTGTTTGAAGAAACTCGGTAATAGTCTCTCCTGCGCTCTGAGTTGGAAATAGTCGAAATAGTCCCATAGCTGTGAAACAAGTGAAGCGCTTTTCTCCACTGGAAATCAGTAACGACGCACTATACGCTCTTCACGTTAAAGTGGCCAATTTTGAGGACCTACTGACTTTTTTCCCATCAGCCATTTTTTATCCTTCCACCTCCGTTTTAAATAAACTTTTACACAGTGTACGTATTTCACCGGAATCGAAACCTAACATCTAAGGCTACAATAAAATATACATATTGACTATTATTCCAGATGAGAGGGCTTCAGAAAGTGCTCACTTTACCGTGAATAATAGCCTACAATAATGACGGTGGCTAAATTACAGCCACTTAATATCCGGTTTTGCTGAGTTCCTGAGAGACCTACTGTAACTTTCCCAGTTCATTTAACAGACTTGCCCGTTGGTGGGGAATTACTGACTAACTTTCAACGACTAGTATTTTTCTGAGTGTCGTCGCTGGATCAGAGCTTGGAACTCCTTGCAATTTACGTTTCCCAGTTTCAAACCTACACACTCCCAATAAGAGAGGCTACAGCTAAATCATCAGGAACGGACGAGGAAAAATTTTCAATTTGAACCAATCATAGGAAAATATAGATGTGTAATATCGTGTCAGGTATGTTATTATTTTAACTCGAAGCTTTTTAAGCAACGTTTTGAATAAAGGCTAGAAATTTGGCATGTTTTTATGTTAAGTTTGACGTCATTTCTGAAATTAAGCATATTTTTTGCTCCTTTTTTCTGTACTTAACGTGCTTCTGGTCTACTTATTGAACTTTAAGTTGCTAAGGGATTTTACTTTTCGAAGCTTGAGCATTTTTGTTAAATGTCGCTAACAGAAGCACTTTTAGGATATTTTAACACAAGGAAAAATAAAATAATATTGTCATTCATATTATGTATATTACTTTTCTATGTTCATTGTGACAATTTTCAGTGACCTGGTTTTCGTTTTTATTGACCTGCTGTGTCTTATGGAATTGGGGTTTTTGCTCGTATAAGTTTTTGTTGGGTGTCTTTTCTGTGTTCAATCGGTTCCTTCAACTCTGACCAGGCGATAATATTCTCATGATTTGTGTACAATGGAGTTGTTGTCCATTGTTTTTCTTGTCCAGTTTGCTTCCGTTCGCTCGTTGGTTCACGTTCTATCAACTATCAGCTTCTTCTGTAGTTCCTATCTTGTCATTCTCTTCCTGGGATTTGTTGGTTTTCTTGTTTCTTTGTTTCGTTCTTAGGCTTATTTTCGGTGGTGCATATAGTCCATTAAGTACTCACACAAATTAAAGTAATATAATTCGCTGCAATAAAATGTACCAGCCAACATAAAATATTTCCATGGGAATGTTATCGCGGGCGAAATATCTGCTTCGAACTCGGAAAAAAGGTTTTCCCGTGGGATTAAACCTTTCTTAGTTTCCATATTACGGTTTCTGAGAATTCCTGTACACTCAAATGTACACACCTAGTGCCAAATGATGTCCCACCCGCTGTTAAGGTTTCCAGTTCTGGGAGCTCCTTCAGGACCACATGAGACGTTTCTTGTGCAGCGAGGGCTGGAGGAGGAATCTTTGCCCCTCATCCCAGTGGTGCTCCAAGGCAAGGACTCTTCAAGGACCTCTTCTCCCGCCAAACCGAGGTAATCGCAGCGCGTGCTGAAGATCAGACGGCGGAAGGAGGGACGTCTTCAGCAGCCATTTACGGTCGATGAGATTGATTCCCTCTAAAGCGCGTCTCACTCTCGAGGGCACTGCCTACCGGACGGCGGCTACGGAATTTAAGTAGGAAATCCCGTGTTAAGGAAATGTCAACTCAGTGGGTTGATTTCAAATAACATGTTTCAAAGAAAATGCATTCTTCACGAATGTTTTAGGAGAAGTTATCTACAGTGGAGATGTTTCCATAACATGTTTGCAAGGAATTTTTAACATTTATGTTTTATGAAAAGTACACACCGCCTATCTATATTGAAAATATACGCTCGTAGGGATCTTCTCCTAAAAAAAATTCGTGAAGAATACAGTTTATTTGAAACGCGTATCTTTAAAATTAACGCACTGAGGTGAAGCTTCTTTAACATGGGATCCTATTTAAATTTCGCAGCTGCCAGCCGGTAGGCCGGTTTACGATCTTCATGTGCGTAAGAGACATCTGCATAGAACGTTTACAGAAATTTGAGGTTCATAGTGAGTGTACACGTCTTATGACCAACCAATCACCTCGCACACGACTAGGAATTAACTTGATTCTAGTGAAGTACTGAGAGAAAGGCCTGTTTCAGCAAACAAAACACTTGTTTGTTTAGGGCCAAAAATATATTTAGTTGCCCCAACAAAATATTTTGTTGAGTAAACAAAGCTTGAAAAAAAACTAAATTAATTTTGTTTATCTAAAAAAAAACACACGCGCTTGAATAAACTAAACCTCTGTGTTGGTCCAAAAAAAATTAGACTGCCTACAAAATACTTAGTTGAGTCAACTATATATATATACTGAATAGTAAAAAAAAAAACTGGTACAGGCGTGCGTATGCAAATAACAGAGGTATGGAACCAATCAGAGTAACGCGATGCAGTCGGCAGCTAGATCGGTTACTGCTGCTGCAATGGCAGGTTATCAAGATTTAAGTGAGTTTGAACGTGGTGTTATAGTCGGTGCACGAGAGATGGAACATAGCATCTCCGAGGTAGCGATAACATTTGGATGTTCGCGTACGACCATTTCACGAGTGTACCGTGAATATCGGGAATACGGTAAAACATCACATCTTCGACATCGCTGCGGCCGGAAAAAGATCGTGAAAGAACGGGGGACAAACGACGACTGACGAGAATCATTAAACGTGACAGACGTGCAACCCTTTCTCCGATTGGTGTAGATTGGATTTGTGGACTGCCCTGAAGGATTCATGGTGTGAATTGCCTTCTGCATACCTTCAGACATTAGTCGAGTCCATGCCACGTCGTCTTGCGGCACTTCTGCGTGCTCGGGGGCCCTACACGATATTAGCAGGTGTGCTAGTTTTTTTTGCTCTTCTGTGTATTTTCGTGTGCACTCGTGTGCACAGTTCGAGAGTTTGTCCATATTGTCGTGACGGTTGGGAAAGTAACAGTGTTTGTTCGTGAATTTATGCATTCTTTTTTGTTGTATAAGATCCCAAGTAAAACAAGTTAAACAGGAAACCAAAGAGTAACGCGGTAAAACTCGAAATATGTATTTACACCCGAGTTTTAAACGTCAGAATTTGCATTATTTCATTGAACCAAGGAAAAAAAATACAGATATATTATCCTCGTAGTATTCACGGGTAGTGGCGCTTTCCGACGCCACGTGAGGCCCTCAGCCACAGTTTCTCATCGTTGCCGACGCTCAAAGCGGGGGTAGTTCTGGCCCTGCGAGAGACCCTTTACCACCCAACGGTTATGTCATTCTAATACAGTGGGTTAGGAAAGGCTAGCGCTTTCCGCCCACTGCACCGTAACAAGACTTAGTTACGAAGGTCACCCACCGCAGCGGAAACAAGGAGCCCGCCGAGTTACCCCAGCAAGCCCGGTACCCATAAAGTCCCCTCCCCCCGGGGCCCACACAAGGGCCCCGAGGGGAGGGCTAGTGAATCTATTTATTTTATAGGTTATTATTATAATATATATTTTTTGTAATCTTATCGTTTTTAATATTATTTATATATTTGTCTAGTAATAGTTTCATTTTATTTTATTTATTTTTTGAGTCTAGATTGATTCCTACTTTATTTCTTATGTTTGGTTGTGGGTATCAACCCGAGCGTCTTCAGGCTGGTATATATATTTTTATTTTATACTTTATTTTCTTCTTTTCCTATGTTAGTTAGTATTTTATATTTTTATTCTTTTTTTGGTAGTTTGGTTTTTTCTTTAATTTTTTGTTTTAATTATTGTTATTTTATTTTTTATTTATGTATAATTTTTTCATTTTTAGTTAAAATACCTCTATTTTTTGATCATGTATGATTACCTAAGGCTCATGTAGAGGCCCCTGTCTCGGGCCGTCTTGCGCATCAAATACTTGGCGCCACCGGTTCAACATCTTGTCTGCTGCATCCCTCAGCTCGGCCTGTGGCAGGAGCGGGGTTAAATTTCGGGTCGAGCGCGCCAGGGGATCTGCGGTTAATTTGGTTATGTCCCGAGACGCGGGTAAACTGTGGACGATCAAGTTTCCGAACGGGCGAGGCGAAGTCATGGTCTAACTGGTTCAACCCGATAAGCACCTTTCGGGAGATTATGGATGTGCCTGCTTCTTGCTGAAGCGCGAACTCGGCAGGGTTGTGACAAGGGATGATGTAGAAGCAGCGAGAAATAGCTTACATTCAGGCCGTTACAGTAACAAGATTATGCCATAATTAATGTGCACGTAAAGTGCTAGTAACAAAAATATTTACTTAAGTAATCCCAACACGTGTTCTAGGAACAAATAGAAATATTTTTTACTTAGAGGATCTAGTCAGAGTTTTCATTTAAGAGTTATTTTCAAAGTGAGATTACTGGTGTTGTGTTTCCGTGCAGTACGCTGCAGGAAAAAAGTGTAACTAATGTTGTGATTTATTTTCACTTCTTTACTAAATTTTAGTTTTATTTATCAGAGATATTTCCAGCACAATGCAATTTAGTGCTTCTGAGTTCAAAATAATATTGTTAAATAAACACTTCAAATAGCATTAATGCTCAGATAGTTTTTACATAAATTAGTTATATTCATACCGTATTACATTTCCATTTTTTTTTCTCGCGATTTTAAAGTTTCGTGGTGTCGTAAACGGCTGTTTTTTTTTTCATGCCCAATTCTCATTGACTAAGCTCGTCAAACATCAAAAACATTTTAGAACCCATCAAATTTCCAAAATGTTAAATTGAAACGAGAGTTATACAACATTTCCAGATAAACATGGTGGCGATAACGACGTTTCAGTCACTTCAGAACCATCAAATTTAATTTGACCAACATTATTTTAAGCAGTTTGACGGACAAAAAATCTACAGGATGACAGGGCCTCAAGCCTCTTCATTCCCACATTAATTTATAGTGTTGTAAATTAGAAATTTTTTGATGCACGCTGCACCTAAGCTGATAATGAACTTGTTTCGTTGTCACGACCAATAAGCTGCAGTCTTTGTGTTCGGTGACTAGCGATATAAACCAGTCACTACGTTGAACAGTATCACTGTTTAGCAATCAGTTACCCACGGGGAAGATAAATGCGCCCTGAGCCTCGCAGAATACAGTACCGGTCAAATATAAGCTTTCAGTGCAACATTTTGACGATTGCCTACAATGGACATTAAAGCGCTAATGACGTTCCAGTGACGTTGACAGTTTCGGCGGAAGAAGTTTGACGGGAAATGTTGACAATGTGGCAGGGGATTACTGCCTTCTCTGGCGATAAATAGCAGCGACGCCAACGCCCCAGAGGCTCCCTGCGGCGAACAGAGGAAACAACACGTAGACCGCGCGGGAGGGGCGAAACAACCTCGGGGCAGGCAAAATCGTTTTCCCGATAAGGACAGGAGAAGCAGCTATTTCATCGGGTTTGTGCACTTTCCCCGCGGTCTCGGAAAGACGAGAGAGGGGAGTGAAGGAAACCGCAGCAGTGAGGTCTACAGGAATGCGCAGAATCTTAAAACTCGGAGAGATTCCGGATGCGATGGCCGTGTTTGAGAAGCCATTCCACTTGGCGCGTGAACCGCTGTACGGCGTGTCTGATAAAAAACACCTTCACCAAATTAAATTTTTTTTGTTTACACATTATCGATTTTCTTCTTCGCATCCTCTGATTTATGTTTAAAGTAAGAAAAAGTTAGAAGGGAAGGAAAATAATTCTTCAGAGGTTTTGTGAAACAAACTCCAGATAAACCACCGATATTGCCAAAATCATAACTTTGACGATGTTTCTTTTTTTCTAAAACTTAATACTATATTACATGGGAAAATTAAATGAGCTGCATCAAGACCACTTGATATTTAAACTTTTATAACAAAATAAAGTGTTGTTAATTTGGGGAACAAAAAGAATAACTCTGGGGAAAAACTGCGTCTCGCAACACTGACTTGAAGTTATGCGCAAATACAATATGTGCGCATTTTCAACATATACAGCACGATATACAAACATATTTAGAATAAAACAAATAAAGACACTCAACTGAAGTTGTACAGAACAATGGCAGTCCATAAATTACTGTTAGAATGCGAATCATGGATGACAAACAGAACCGAAATAAGAGCTTCAAGAGCAGCAAAAGTTTCCACAATAAGACGTCAAGCATGGCACGTGGGCATAAGGGAAGAAAAAGAAGATAAATTGAAGGAGCAATTTTAGGAAAATAGAAACAAGTGTCACAACATGTGGAAAGAATAGACAAACTGCAAAATAAACCGGGAAAATCCAAACCAAGATGAAAGGAAATTTCGGAAAACCGAGGAAAATATGAACCACATGACAGGTTTGATCTTCGACAAACACACGAGAAAACTGAATAAGCTAATAGGCAAAGCCTGGATTTTTTTTTGCGTTTATATACTTCAGTTTCACCTCGAGATGTGTAACAGTAAAACAATATGACCAGGTGCATCTGGATAAGCCTGCGAGGACACCTACGTCATCTGCGTGAACTAACACAGCATTGGGAAACCCAGCATAAAAGAAAAGTGGAAACTGGCTTTTCACACATGCCGTCACGTCCTTTCATGCTTGCTTTCTGCAAGGAAGAATTGTTACCAACTGTCACTGGGCCAGCATGTGCCAGAAGACGCACAGTTTTGTCATCCGTACTGTACTGTATTCAGATTGCACGAACAGTGCAGGAAATATTTACCCAGCGCCGAAAGCCCCAAGCGTCCTGAATACACGCTGACTTGTATGAAGAACTCTCAGCCGCCTTGCTCTCTGACATTTGCCGTTTATTTACTTTTCTAAATGTTGTAAATATTGTTCCACTTCCTACCATACACATTACAGCTGCCGGATCCTTCATGCATATCCTGTAAAGACAAATGGAAGTACCAGCTGTAAATAAACAGAAGTAGGTTGCATATAGTTAAAGCACATAACTTTTCTGGTTAAAACTGGATAGCAATAGTTTTCCGTTATGGGGAATTAATAAAAATTCTCTAAGCTGTTAACACTCACATAAAACTAGTTTTGCGCAACCAATACGTCGGGAAGTAATTAAGTGAGCATGAATGTTCGAATTACTGTGCGCATAAATGGCCTTCTGACACCAGACGGTAACTGACAGCATAATGAAATGTCTGACGAGGTGGAAATGAGCACGTATGCATCGTCATCAACAAACCTGTTCCGAGTAGCTCACTACGGTACAATGCCGCTCCTTGCATTCACAAGTGCACAAACAGGAAGGATAGCCTTTTTTTTCTCTTAAAAAAACCCAACATGTAACCCAATGTGAGATAATTAATGTTAAAAAAAAATTTTATACTATTATTAATTTATTTGTAATTATAAAAAAATACGCTTCGTGATTTCCCTTTCAACAACGCGTAGATCTTTGCAAAATTGTTTTACCAGGAAAAAATATGGATGTGTTTTTGCTATATTCATAGTTCACTTTGGAAACTTAAAAATTGTTTTTTTNGTTTTACCAGGAAAAAATATGGATGTGTTTTTGCTATATTCATAGTTCACTTTGGAAACTTAAAAATTGTTTTTTTTTTCCTTCGTATAACCTAAAGCTTACTTTTGTAAAACATTTGAAACACGTAACAAAACAATAATAAATTGCTAGATTGGTTATTTTGTATAACTACGTTCAAATTAATTACGGTGCCCATTACCTATCCCAACAATTTCAGACTCCAGCTTAGACTCTTACCCACCCATTAATTAATTAGAGCTGTTACGTTGCAGCTTGTATTTCTGCACGCCTGAACCTTCTAGCCATTGGAAGTCTCTATGAAAGTCTTGTCCAGATGGCAATCCTCCTCAGAAGGCAATCCTCCTCAGCCCGATACTGAGGGGGTAGCAACATGAAAGTTATCACAAATAAATCCAGGGTGCAGATAGAGCAGTCTAGTGACAGTGGAAGCAAATGTATTCCATCCGTGGTTTATTTACACTTGTCGAATCTAACCTTTTGAAAAATCAGCCTCGTGTATGGCGTGTTTTGTTTTTTTCCTTAGCATGCGATGTATCACAAGCATTTCTTACGTGCGTTATCATAAAAGTACCTTATTTGTGGTTAAATTTTACTCTTATATTTTTCTTTACCTAGAAATTATAACATTTAATTTATAAATAATATGAATAATAAAGTGAGAAAATCAGTGTGTTGGTAATTCCCAGTAAGATATAGTTCTTACGCAAGATTATATTACACTGAGTGCGCACGAATGTGGTGCGTTGTCCCTTTGGTGTGATTTTATAGGATCGGTTGAGCTTCGATTGCACGAGGCGGAGTAATATCCTGGAAGTAGAACTTTAGCAGGGCTTCAGAAAAGTTGGAATTACTATGAATGGACTATACCTACTCCATACTTCGTGTTCCCGGAAACAGCAGAAATCCCTATGCCTCGGAGGCCGAAATTCTCATAACTGTGGTAGGAGTCAAAGGCAAGCGAAGTAATACAAATTAAACTCGTGGCTTTGCTCACAGATAAGTAAATTTAAAAGCAAGAGCGTTTCTAATCCGCTTCGTCGCAACAAAAAAAAAAAAAACTTTTTTGGTAATAAAATTCTTACGAAATCTACCTTAAGAGATCAGGAAAGCTTCAAAGCTTCTTAACAAATCCCTTTTTTTAAAAACGTCCGCGAACTCAAACTCGTTTCAATTCTTAAGACACTGAGTAAAAGCAACGCGAAAAGGGGCAAAATCATCAAACTTGAAGTAAGAAGAAAACGTCGGAAGCAATGTGAAAATAGAGAAGACAGCGGCGCGATTTAAGTAGCCTTCTTATCTCTGACTTTATGCTAACCACATTAGTGGCGATTGAAATGAAGATATCTTTATGAGAAGAATATACATACAATTCTGAAAACTTATAAACTGACTTGTGTTCTAAATTGATTAATAATACGACGGTTAAAAATAACTGATTGCCTTCCGCTTTACAAAATGCAATATAAAATAAGGATAGCAAACCCTAGAAGTTGGAATTGAGAAACACTGGTATATTGAAATTAATTTAATAAAATATTTAAAACTATGACAGTAAGCGAGTGGATAACTTATAATTAGGATCCGCCAACACTGCATAATAAATCACAAACATTAAATTATTAAATAAATAATTATGTTTATACATTCGTTTTGCACTAGATTTCGAAACGCGGAAGGTAATTAATTTTATAAAATGAATATTAAATCATTAAAAAATCATTCAATATTAAAAGTTAATTACTTATCCCGACCGTAAATTCTTCGAAGGCTGTAAGAATTCATTCATTGTGTAAGATGTGCAATGAAGCAATTTTTACAGTGTTCTTTGACGGATTCTTGCAATGGGGCTGACATAATCAAACGAATGATAATTTTTGACACACTGCGCTGCAGAGAGTATCGTGTAAAACCAGAATAATGCGTAGACAATACAACAATAGAGGCACGGAATAGAAACCAAGGTGGGCTATCACCAGTAGATATACAATAAACCCACACAGAGAATTTCTACCAAGGAATTATTCAGAAATAAAAGAGGGGACAAATGCAACAAGAGGACCTGAAGACACAAACTTGAACAACATAAATAATAAATATGGACAATACAAAGAATACAGCACAGACATGAAACACATGAAACTTTGCCGAAAAAAAAAACTTAAGAGTTTTTCACAGAGACCGAAAGTAACCGCGAAAGAATTAAGTAAGCAGTTACAAACAAAACTAGGGGCCGCGGTGGTATAGTGGTCAGACTACTCGCCTCCCACTTAGGCGAACCAGGTTCGATTCCTGGCGGGGTCGCACCCGGATTTTTGCATGCGGGAATCGTGCTGGACGATGCCGCTGGTCGGCGGGTTTTCTCGGGGATCTCTCGTTTCCTCCACCCTTGTATTCCGGCGCTGCTCCATACCTCACTTCACCCTCACCGGCTCTCAAGACCTCAGTGATATGGGCCGCCGAAATATTTCCACTCCACTCTCCACGAACTAAACTTGACAAAAACAATAAGAGAGAAATGTAACCACATACGAGTCCTACAATCACAATTTTTGTTGTCGCATTCTGATTTTCTGACTAATATTATATTTTGTCGAACGGGGTAATGATAAAGTGAAAACCATTATGATTTTCGGAGGGTGCTCTTTCGATTGAAGTATGTCCCGTAAGTTTAGCATTAATAATTGCAATATCTCTGAAAATTCTAGAATGTTTTGAGACTCCATCACCTGTGTTATCGGACGCAATNGTTTTGAGACTCCATCACCTGTGTTATCGGACGCAATTGAATCTTCCTTTTTAAGCAATGTGAAGCCAAGGTGAAAATGTAGACCTGCAACAGCGTGTGTCAATGGTAACAATAATAATATTTCTTTTAATTTCTTAACCCAATGCAAGAATCATTCAGTAACAAGACCTTCGCTTAAGCGCGAATTGCTAGAAAACGCGGAAGTTTAGGGAAATGAAGCAAGGTGGTCATTTTATTTTAAGTTGAAGTGCAGATCGATGTCCGTCTTAAAAAAAACAATGGTTTTTCTGCGTCACGAATCGTAACGCAAAGTAAGAGTCCAACCCTGAGTATTTACATGAAATTATTTTATGACGAGCGGACAGGATTTTATAACTGACCGCAGATATTATTTCAATTAGGTACGCATTATTTAAATACTCGGTATTGTATTTTAAATACAATTTATAATTCAGGATGTGGTGATTTCTGTGGGAAGTAACAGGTGTCGAAAAGTCCACGTGAACATAATGTTCTAGGTTGGATGGTTCGCGACTTACGGGCCCGTGCCACTGTGCCCGCTGTTAGTAGTTGGTACACCCCTGTTTGTGTGTAAAGTGGTTTAATATACGANTACGGGCCCGTGCCACTGTGCCCGCTGTTAGTAGTTGGTACACCCCTGTTTGTGTGTAAAGTGGTTTAATATACGATGGGATGCCACTTAATTCCATAGTTACCGCAGACAATACGGATTAACAGTTACCGCAAACGTGGATGGGTTTTTGCCAGAACCAGGAGGCACTTGGCCTGCAAGGTTCCCTGTTCCGAATCCAGTGAAGATATCTCAAGACCTTCGTTCGTTTTGCGAAACACGCGTTACGGACGTTGCAATTCTTCACCAAAGCGTGGAACAAGGTGGCCAGAAGACTTGTGGCACACGTCGGACGTTTGAACATCTCAGACAGACACCGATGCGACGTGTTCGGGCGTGCATTTAGTAGCAGTGTGGATATTTCAAGCACCTCTTGTGAGTGCGCATCACAGCAGGACTGCAGTGACACGAACATGAGCGTGTCTCGCACGGCCATCAACAATTACAGCAGATCCCTGGAAGGCCCTACCTTGGGAACCATCAACCCTAGGACACACGAGGTGTGTTCAAAAAATAAGGTGACTTGTTATTTTGTGACTTTGTCTTGATAAATATTTATGTATTCATCAATATCTATTTTTTCCCCCTTCAAAGTGATCCCCCTCAGATATAATACACTTGTGCCATCGCTTTTTGCCAATCCTTGAAGCACTCTCCCAGGTTTTTATCTCCTCAATGCACTGTTTGGAGGCAGGAAAGTACCCAGAGAAGTCAAAACTCTACATGAACAAGTCGGAGGGGGCCACATCCGGTGAATACGGTGGCTGAGGCATGATTACGGTGTTGTTAATACAGGTTCTTTGATCCATTGTTTGCGATAGCAAAAAAATCGCCAAGCACACCAAAACACGTCTAACCTTTATATCCGTCACAAAAAAAAACTAACAATGCAAAATGGCTGATAATGTTAACATATGTTGGGGACATGTGTACCAACATAACAATAAAAACAATCGATGATCGAATGTACCTAACCGTCGAAATTTGCAAAGTCACCTTACTTTTTAACACACCTCGTATGTTCAAATGGATTTTTTGTTTTGAGGTGTTCTGTACACACCCCGGTTACACAATCTACATGTGCACCATAGTTGGACTGTGGATTAGTATAAGGAGGATCTATGGAACGACACTGATAAATCAAGGAGCGATATCTGGCTCTCGGTTAGATCCTTGTGGCCTGGAGGATGCCTGGCAAATGATATTTATCTGCATGGTGTGTCAACAGCGGTATTTGTTGGTGGGACAGAGTCTCTTGTTTTCTGCTTGATATTTTTGTTTTAAATCGATTGAGCGATGAACTCTGGCATGTACCAACACGTTTAGGACAACAACATGCTTTGTACTACGGCAACAGTTTGGAATAGGCCCTTTTTACGATAGTTCTGTTGCCCGTAAAACCAGGTCGATTACGTCGTGCTGGGATCGCTTAACCGACCCACTCAATGCCCTTACTTGTATTCAATAGAAGATATTTGGTATAAGCTGGACAGTCGTTTGCATGCCACACTAGCTCGACCAACGGACGAACGGTAGCTTTTCGCCATATTACGGGAAGAATTTCTCTATTTGTGTACCACGACTTAACGGCAAGCCTACCCTGAAGGTTTAACGATGCAATAATAGCAATAAAAGGTGTGACGTTGTGTCAGATAGGCAGTTGGCGCTTTTGATACCAACTTAAATTAGTGCCTAGTGACTTTTGTCAACTAGGTGTATTAAAACTATCGCAGATGTAGGTACTGAAAATTAATAACATTTAAAACTGTAGAAAATATTATCTCTTTCTTGGCTATTGCAGACAATTGTCTACATGTTGCACAGGAATGTTATATTTGACCAGAACTGTACACTGCAGGGCTCCGTGCCTTTTATCTTCCATAGGGGTAACTGATTCGTAAGCCGAGCTATTGCCTTGTGTTATGCATTTCATATAACTGATCAGCGAATACAAAACAAGTTCTATGTCATCTTAAGTAAGTNCCTGCTATTGCCTTGTGTTATGCATTTCATATAACTGATCAGCGAATACAAAACAAGTTCTATGTCATCTTAAGTAAGTACAACATGCATCACAAAATTTATAATTTCCAAAACCCGAAGTTTAAAATTAATGCGGGAATGAAAGGGTAGGTCAAACGATCCCCTTTCATGTTTTACAAATACATGAAAGTGACATTGAACGTGTTACCCATTCAAAAAGGACGTGCGCTGAAATTTCCCTTTCTATTTAATTCCACGGACGCAGCGTTTATTCGACCATAATTTTGAAATGAAGTTCCAGTTTCATGCGACCAATCCGAAAGCACTAACTACTCCCCCCCCCGCCCATTCTATTCGCCAGCCCCGGCGACGACCCACCCACGTATTCCAACCATCTGCCCCTCCCCCCCTTCCTGCCGGGGCTCCGGCGTGGGTGCGGGGGTGTCGGTGACGTCATCCGAGCACGAGGTCGATGTATCGATCCGCCCCCCGGTGGGGAAGATGGATCGCAGTCGAGCGCCCGTCCCTGCACTTAGTCCCACGGCTGCATCCAAAAACCACTGGCTGACGAGACTTTACCTCAGCGGCTAGTGCTGCTCGTGATATCTCGATATATCGTCCGCGATGACGCATTGCATTTGCAGTATTAAAAGCGCACTATTGCAATATGACTACCGCAGTGAGTAAGTTCACGTACTGACTGGCGCCCCATGTGTAGGCAGCCACGCACCACAGTGTCCGCAAACTTATTGACTGTACTACGTACATATATCACATGTATAGTATATTCGCAGTTACTTCACACTTTTTGAATCAAAGCTTTGAAAACTCACTCTATGTACGTCGTGTTTGGTTGTTTCCTAGATATGTCGTGTATCACAAGAAATTTATAGTTATTAAAAAAAAATTATTTTATTTTTGGTTAAACTAAACTTTAATTTACATTTTATCTATAAATGATAAATATTTAATTAAAAATAATACTTATGAAAACAGGGAGAAAATAGGTGTGTTGACAATGCCTAGTAAAAAATAGTTCTTATGCAAAATATTATTAAACTGAGTACGCATGCGGTGAGTTGTCCCTTTGGTGTAACATTCTAGAATGTTTGCACAATGAGGATGAATATCCTGGAAGTAGAACTTAAACAGGGCTTCAGAAATGTTGGAAGTTACCGTCAATAGACTATAGCAACGATGCAACATAATATATTTTTTCCCCCTGCTAAACCTTCTAATCTGTAATTGAAGTTTTTATCATCTACGTAGTATGGAATATTTGCCACACATCAGGCTGCACATAAAGAAACGCTAAAACATGTGGTTAGGGACTTCGCTATGCATTTTACTAAAACTCAGCATTCGTGCCTTCCCATCGCGCATACACAACGATGGAACAAATCTGTGAACAATTGCTTTGAGTGAATGTAAGCAAAAGTGTAATACCGGTAGGCGATAATATCGAGTTATCTTAACTCGTAAGTTTCATCGATATAAAAATACATACTCTCTCATGGCATATCCTCTTACGTATTACTGCATGCTTTAATGCTTCAATAATTCGGTCTTGTTTACTCATGGGAAAAATAATTTCTTTATCGTGCAACAACAGCCCTTTCGTTCACAGTAATTAAATGTTTTCAAATTTTTGGAAGTAAGTAACTGTAATAAAATACGGAAAAGGTCGAATTCAAGTTTTATGAACAAAGCATAAATGTTAGAAAAATATAGTATACAAAATGTACCATAAAATATTATATTCGGTGCCCCGAACAGTCTGAAAAGACTCCGAAATATTTAAAATATATCAATTAATACATTGTCTAAGTTTTTGATGTAATCTAAGACTGTATTGTCAAAAGATTTTCGACGAAAAAGTTGACGATATTTGCGATTTCATAAACGTAAGACACATACAAAGTGATCTGTAATACAATGCGAGGGCGATATAGCACACAGGTAGAATTATGGTTAAAATATCTGAGAAAACTCTTGAAAGTTCATGTCACGTTACTTACGCGTAAGTTTCGCAGAAATATAGCTACAAATCGATGTCAGCTTTAATGCGCCTGGATATTTCAAGTTACTATACAGAAAAAGCCAATGTGTCAGAACTAAATTTCTCTTGCAAAACTGATAAGATGGAGAGAACACGTTCTTCCTGAAGTTAATTTAAGGTTTGAGTGAATAACACAATCAATTTCGGAACAATAGCTAAATTCGTAGGTTTTGCTCTTTCATAGGTGTTGCCATTTATTTTCCACATAACGTGTTTACGTTCTGTAAATAGTCCGGTTCTTATTATTGGAATACGTGTAAAACAATAGCTCAACAATGTCCACACGCATTCAATGGCTTATAACATAACATTGTTAATCTTAAATGTTCTTAACATTCATAAGGTGGTAAATATGAAACATTGTCACAGGGCAACAGGAATGTTTAACTATTTTTGCGACCTTTTTATAAAATATGGGGTTTTGTTTATTTACAATTTCGCTTCAGTTACAGTAAAAATGAAAATTTTATTACTCTCAAACTTAAATAAGTTGTGAAAATAAGTACAAATATTTGTGTGCAGCAGCTACTCGTGCTAAGTCCACGAGCGTGAGGTTCATAAATTAATATTATTGTGTGAAAGACATAAATAAACATGCGATAACGTCAGTGGCGGACGCTGGTGGCGGACGCTGTTGGCAAGTGTTACGTGTGGTCCAGACACGGACAAACAGCCTCCCCTGTCTTTCTTCCCTCGCCAACATAACAACCCCTTCAAACCCCGCACCCCCTCAACTGTGCGCGCTCTCCCAGGGAACACGACACCCTCTCTCCAGTGCCCCAAGGCCACCGACGCGCTGACTTCCGGCCTGGTCGAAGCTCTGCGATTCCTCCCCCTACCCTCTTTCTATTCTACCCCTCGCGGGACAGTTTCATAGCCACCCCCGGCTACAGCAAAGACGGCAGGGAAGTTGTTTTTCACGAGGAACGATTCAATAAAAGGGGGTAGCGCCAACAACCGAAAAGGAAATTAAAAAAACCAGAAAGACTCTGTAAATTGTTACCGCAATTTAGTACGCTTTTATTTCTCAGTCAATTGTTAATAAACTGTATTCCCTTTTAAAATATATAACTAAAAATAAATCATCCGTATATTTTAGCATTTCAACGGGAGGGCAGAATGGGCATTACTTAACTGTCAAGACCTAGTTTTAAATGCACGTTCTCGAAAAGTAATAGTTTTTTACACATTTCACTACGTGAGTTTTTTTCTATCGTGTCCGTATTACTTCCAGCAAAACCAGCGGCGTGTGGTGAACTGTTGTAAAGTAAGCTGTGTTTTGCTCTGTGTTGTACCTAATCGTTTGCTAGTTTACACGTCGGCCACTTATTACGTAGTAGTGCAGTTGACGTCACAGCACGTGTGCAATGTGAACCTCGCCGCTCTCTCGTGAGTGGCCGCAATACATTCAGTTTCTCCCTGATCCTCTCTTGTTAATGATCCCTGCTGCGTGCACCGAGTGTGTACAGTACTGAGAAAATACCAGCTTACCTTGCAACACTTCACCACACGCCACTGAGCAAAACATCCATAAGGCCAGGGGAAAAGGGGAAACAGCTTTGTAAATGTGCAATAACCAAAATATAATATTTTATATATGCAATAGTGATGTTGCTATTTAGTAAATAATTTAAAACCACAATGCATTGTTTCGCGCTCGCTGCTTCGCTTCCTGCGCGAGCGAGTGGAAGTGAAGAACAGCATTTATATGATAGAGGCGGCAGCAAGTCAAAGGATTGTTTTGAATCAACAAGTGAGCGACCTACCATAAAGGACGCCACCATACACGTCGATAAACTTATCGCAGATCGCGTCTCGCTGACCCTGAGAAGCTTTTATTTGTCTACTTATCACGCAAGAATGTCGTCGTCATCACCATTAACATTCCCAGAACAACTTGGATTACCTAGAACGTTCTAAACGGCACCTACCTCAAGTATAAATACCACATGCGGGCCTCTGAGGAGAGAGTGATTACCAGCTGAGAGTTTGGCGTCTCGTGCGACCTCAAGCGACAGTTGGGCGATTCCGAAGCGGCGAGGGACGACTGCAGCGATCTGCGAGAGTGCGTCGACGAGCTTGTGTGCAGTGAAGAGTGGGACTGATCTGCGGGACTGTGGACTGGATGCGTGAGTGAAAAGACATTCGGGACGACGGAAATAGACAGATTAAACTGAGCTGTTAGACTGCTCGCCTCCTAGCAAGGCGAACCGGGTTCAATCCCCGGCCTGTTCACTCCGGATTTTTGCAAGTGGGAATCGTGCCGGACGATGCCGTTGGTCAGCGCGTTTTCTCGGGGATCTTCCGAATTCCCCCACCCTTTCAATCCGATGCTGCTCCACACTCACCTCACTTCATCCTCATCGGCTCTCAAGACCTCGATGTTAAGAGCCNGTGAGTGAAAAGACATTCGGGACGACGGAAATAGACAGATTTAACTGAGCTGTTAGACTGCTCGCCTCCTAGCAAGGCGAACCGGGTTCAATCCCCGGCCTGTTCACTCCGGATTTTCGCAAGTGGGAATCGTGCCGGACGATGCCGTTGGTCAGCGGGTTTTCTCGGGGATCTTCCGATTCCCCCAACCTTTCAATCCGATGCTGCTCCACACTCACCTCACTTCATCCTCATCGGCTCTCAAGACCTCGATGTTAAGAGCCGNCCTTTCAATCCGATGCTGCTCCACACTCACCTCACTTCATCCTCATCGGCTCTCAAGACCTCGATGTTAAGAGCCGCCCAAATCTCTACACTCTACACACGACTATAGGGGTAATCGGCCTCTGACTTGGCTCTCTGAGTACAGGATGATGCTGCATCCCAGGATGTAACCAGCGTTCTGAAGATGCTGTGTGAAAGTGAACAACTAGTCACGCCCCATCCAAGACACAAGGGCTGTTTCCGGTTCATCCCTCACGCAATGAGGGGTCAAGCCAGGCCGGGTAAAGGGAGCCTTTTATTTCACAATACAACTACAGTTGTCCGGAACAAACCCGCCCGACATATTTAACAAAAAAAAACTTCTTTGTGAGTAGTAGGTGTAGAAACATTCCGAGAATCGGTACTCGTTAGTGGAATCCGGCTCATTCACATGCCAAAGTCCCTTAACCAGCTTCGTGCCTAAAAAAAAGGTATAAACATCATGATGCCACTTTACCGCAGTTAAAATCATAAAAATGTAATAATAAATTTATTAAAATATTATTTAGTTTGCAAGGAACCCCCAAATCACACCAAATCCCTAACAAACAAAAAAAACTCTTGAATTCAGAATTATGGGAAATCACGAAAACTAAATTATAATCCATAAAAAAAAATTTTTCAGAAGATTTTTAATACTCAAGGGAATTCATGAAAAATAGCTTAAAATCTAAGAAACTTCTAATGTATTAAAATTCCCTAAAATTTGAAAAAAATATTTTAATGACACGAACCTTAACATATAAATAAATGTACAACAGTTACAAAAAATCGCAGAGTAGTCAATATTATCTTTGTAGGTGCAAAAAATCTTTAAAAAATCACAAAAAATCTTTAAAAATAATTTTATAAAATTTTAAATCGTTAAAAAAATCTTTTAATTCACAAAAAAATATTTTACAATCGCAATAAAATCTTTGAAAACCATTACAAATAATCGTAAATAGTTAAAAATCTTAGAAAATAATTAGAAAATCTTTGAAAATCACAAAAAAATATATTTGCAAATCCCTAAAATATTGTGAAAATTACAAGAAAATCACGGAAAATCACTCAAAATCATTTGAAATAACAAAAATCCTTAAAAATAATCGTGTGACTCGTAAAAACCACTAAAATAACAAAAAAATATAAAATCAAAAATCAGTGTACACATTTTAACCTGGTTGTTACCCCCTCGAGTCATTCTCAAAAGGTAATCAATAATTAATTCCCATTAATTCCATACGGTAAACAAATAAAGAAACTTCAATGATATCACTGTCATCCAATTACCTGAGTAAAATGTTACGCTTTATTGAATAAAATTTTATAGCTCAAAAACTTGTAACACCGCAACGATTTCTATATCTCCCCTTTAAACAAGACGAAACTCGGAATCTTAGCAATGGAACATCCATCGCAGAGAAAGCATAAAAAAAATTCATGTCGCTATACGAAAGTGGCGCCTGAGATTGAAAATTGTGTTAAGCCCGCATGACGTGCCTGCACTGCGGGATTACCGACGTACCAGGCGCTTGCCTGCCAGGGGAATAGTTTGACCCGGCAAAGCAGCTAAATCCAGCGGGTTCCCGGAGCGGACAATGCCGTTAATTAGAGCACGGCAGATGTTGAGGGGAGTGAGGGACGGAACAGCGCGGGGTATCGTTATTCCTGGGGCGTGGGCGGCTGTGATGTACGACTGCCTCCAGGGGAATAAATCTCGATTCTGGGATTGCGATGAGCGGACGCTCGCGGTTCAGTCTCTTGCCGCCTAGACGGAGACACAGCTCTTCATGTATGCTATAGTCTATTCGCGGTTTCTTCACACTTTTTGAATCAAACCTTCAAAAAAATCACTCCATGTTTGACTTGTCTAATCATTTTCTTAATATGCCATGTATCACAACGGTGTTATACCTCTGTTAACACAAAAAAGTATCTTATTTTTCGTTACTTTGAAGTTTGGCCAATGTTTTATTTATAAATTACAAAGTTCAGTTTATAATAAATATGTGTAAAACAGTGAGAAAACTTGTCTGTTGGTAGCGCCTAGTAAGAAATAGTTCTCATGCAAAATATCATTACAACTGAGTGCGCACGAATTCGGTGCGTNTAGCGCCTAGTAAGAAATAGTTCTCATGCAAAATATCATTACAACTGAGTGCGCACGAATTCGGTGCGTTGTCCTTGGTGTAATTTTCTAGACTCATTTACACTTAGTTTGTACGAGGTGGATGAATATCCTGGAAGTAGAACTTTAGCAGGACTTCAGAAAAGTGTGAATTAACCGTGAATGGATTTTACCAAGTGTATTACAATCTATTACAAATAGTGCACACATTTAAATTTTATTATGTTAAGTAAGGAAGCATATTTGGACAAAGGCCATCGATCAGGTTATACAGAAAATAAAGTGATGCCAAAGTGAAAAAAAAAAACGGAAGTTAAATATATATATATATATATATATCTCCTAATAACTGTATTAAATACAGGCGCGTTGACGGGTTTAATTTTTATGCCTGTCACTGTTTTAAACAGCTAATTTTACTTAATACGTCACTTGCGAGAATAATTCGTTTGAAATTTTTTTTCCGTAACAACTACATGTGTACAAAGCGAGATGGCTGGCATCAGTTCTGGTTTGCCTGACGAGTAGGTTTATTTATTTCGGTCAGATTCAAAGGAAAAGCTAAAAAAATTTTTAATCTAAAATGTCTGTGAAAAATGCTTTGCGGAATTCTGGTTATCCGCAACACACTCATAAATTTTTTTTTTATTAGGTCAACCCTCCTCCCCCCTCCTTCCAAAACTGGAAAGTATGTGGAATTTTATATTTTCGATAACGTTATTTCGGGAAGCTCTCTTTTGCTTAGTTGCTATTGTAGAATGTTAAGTTCTTTGATACGAGAATTTTTTTAGAGAGTTAAATAAACTGACATGTTTATACTGTCTCTTTAAACGGACGCGAATTTTAAGAGCTTCGCCAAACACATACAGAGTAACTCAGAACTTAGTTAGTTACGTGCGTATTGTCATTGCTGTCAGTTAATTGTCATAGGGATAAGTTACTACTTACGCACTAACAAAAATGTTATTTGTGGGTATATTTGACTTTTTTTTTTACAATAATATCAAGTAAGGTGGTTTTTTCCTATTTTACCTTGAATTTTAGTTGAATCGCTACTTATTTTATGCTTTCATATTATTGTTATAGCTGTATAATTTTGAGAAATATCAAGCATGGAAACACTGTCCCTGTTACTGAATGTTTATTGGCCAGACTCTTCGAACGCACAGGTAGGTTAAGTAGGTACGCAGGCAGGCTTTATGTCTCGTCGACAGCGAGGTCGTTACAAACGGAGCAAGTTGTCCAAAGAAGCAACAGCGCAGAAGGAATTGGCAATGGCCAGTAATAAGGTTAGTTCTACTCAGGTTAGGAAGATAGTGAGAGATTGGCGTAGGGAGAATTTCCACCACAAGGTGCGCTGGTGTTCCAAAGAGATCACCTTTCAAATGACGATAAATTGAGAAATTCTCTTTATTTGTGTGTAAAAGTGCATTTTTTGGCTGGGATCACGAATGGAAATTAGTTATCAGATACAAAGGATTATTAATTGTTATTTTTTTGAAATGCGACAGTTGGTTCACACTTGGCGTGTGTTTAAATTTGAGCTATTTTTAATTTTAAATTTTATTTGAAAAGTTGAAATTTAAATACGGACAACAGATTTCTAAGAATTAATTTTCTTGGCGTTTTCATAACGCGAGAAATAATTTTGAACTACAGAGTAAAATATTTATTTTGTTCCATTTTGAGATTTGTACAAAAAGTCCTGTAATTTTTTGTCATATTTTTTTCAGACTATTACTTCATATTGGAACGAAATAGCATTTAGTCTCTGGAATTTAGTCTCTGGAACGTTCTTAACACAGTACGGCGTTGTGTTAAACAATGGTAAACGAAAGCAATAGCAAACCATGATATTCTGCGGTCTTCGAATACATCAGTCCACATACAGCAGCTGTAGGTTATTTCAAAGGGCTTCAACGTCCGTCATACGTTAGACGGCTTCCAGATTACATTCCTGGAATGCTTTCCTGTGTACGCTCTCTTCATCGGAAAACAGACCTCGGCCGTCTTCGGCAGTTCCTCTTCAAAACTTGTCATGAACTGGGCTGGATGTGTTTCGTGTAAATGTTGCGCACGAAACAGTTGGGAAAAACACAGATACGAAAACCAAGTTAGGCGAATCACATTTAGGTAAAACCAACCAGCGTACAGCCAAATGCAACATTTAAGGGGAGACGCCATTACAAAAAACTATTTCATGCAAAAGGTGGTTTTAGGAATTTAGCTGTCAAAGAAGACAGAAGAAGCACAGTTAAAAACAATGAAGTTACGCGAAACGAATTTAGGGAAGAGGCAGTAGGTAAAACTAAATATGTGAAATCACGGAAAACGAGGTATACTCGTTGTAGACGTAAACTGGCTCAGTTAAGTTTCCAGGTAGGCAGGAGCTTTATAAAATAGCAGAATTAACCATGAGTACACAGGTTTCAATACTTGGTCTCGCATAATTCCTTCAGTTTATACTTCAGTGTACACTAAAGGTGTCTAAATCCTAAGTCGTGTACATAGAAACTTCGCCCCTGGCAATAAAACTTCGTTTTTACCGATGCCGCGCAATCGTAATATTTTGACGGTCACAATATTAATTTCTACGTTAGTTAAACTTTGGCTTAATTTCAACAAGGAATTTTGAATGCAAATATTAAAAAAATAGCTGTGATAATCATGGAGTTGAAACACTACTTTATGAACAGCTTCACGCAAATATTCGTGTGATTGCACGGGGCGCAGACTAATGGACGCGAGAGGCACGTAAATCAGAAAGGACTGTGCTACCAACAGTCGAAAGGAAAATATGCAAACCAAGCACGTGCTTCTACAATATATGAAGAGAAAAAACTGCATGATCGTTTATCGCATACTTACGCGATCCGTTTAGTTCTGCAGCTTTCTTTAATGTCAAATTTGTAAGACCGTAGAGCCTGGATTTCGGGCATCTTCGGTAAGGATCTGCTTCCCTTACTCGAGTCATGGGGTCCTGTTCGCAAGCTGTCCTGAACACGACGGCGTCTACCTACGGTGCCTTCAGCAAGCACGTCGGTTCAAAGGCAGGTTCACGCAAACAGCGTTTAATGCGTGATCAATTTTGTTCGATCAAATTCGAGTTACGAGTTTACACCCCAGGAGAACGTATTTCCCGAGGACAAACAGCGTTCTCTGCCGTGTCGGCAAGGCAGGTATGCAACAGGTACGGGGGCGAAGGCACGGCAACTGGCAGGAACGAAGCTCAAAGTCGCGCGGCGGTGTCTAATATATCCGGGGCGAGATAAATCACTTTCGCTTGGTCGGTAACGACATGCGCTGTCCCGGGCAGAATATTTATTAGCCTCCAGAAATAGACTTGATCCAATATCACCTCCGACGACCTGCCCTCGGATCGATAGCAGCTGGCGCCTTGGGGGGGAGGCGCGTGAAAAATGGAATATTCCTGATGGGAACAAGTCGAGAATATTCCGTGGCTCTAGCAAGGTCACGAGACTTTTTTTTTGTTGCAGTGGTTAACCGTTGAAATGTAGGTGTAACGTTGGTCATTACCGAATTTTCAGAAAAGTAGTATCAATGTTGCATATGAAAGAAAATTGCAAAAAAAANGGTGTAACGTTGGTCATTACCGAATTTTCAGAAAAGTAGTATCAATGTTGCATATGAAAGAAAATTGCAAAAAAAATTGTAACACTGTAAAATATTTTGTTACGATTTACTAACTTAAATGGTAAGATCGTAAATAAGGGTATATTTTTAATAAAAATTTAAGCGTCTTTCTAGTTTGGTTGCTTCTGAAAACACGAAGTGCAAAAAAAAAACCGTTCGTCAAACAAGACAATCGCAATACTTATATTAATTATGTGTAATAAAAAGTTAGTGATTATTTTTACAACGTGGTTTGTGTATGGTTTTATGCGCCTCATTACAGCCAGGAATTTTATAATTTTCTTTAACTGAACTGAACGTTTACAAAATTAATTACTAAACATTATTTTATCATTGGTAAAAATATTTTCTTTACATAAAACCATAGTTGTTAGTTATTATGACCACACTACTTGACTTAGATTTGCTTGCAAAATGTACTTTCCGAAGCTTAGAGAATTGAAATATACTTAAAATTCAATTAAAATTAAAATCTTGTAAATTGATTTGTTAAAAAAAAATTTTGAAAGTAAATTACAATATATACTATACGCAGAGGTGACAAAAGTCATGGGATAGCAATATGCAAATATACAGATGGCAGTAGTATCGCGTACAAAATGTATAATTGGGCAGTGCATTAGTTGGGCTTACATTTGTAGTCAACTGATTCTCGTGAAAAGGTTTCTGACGTGATTATGGCCGCACAACGGGAATTAACATACTTTGAAAGCGGAATGGTAGTTGGAACTAGATGCATGGGACATTCCATTTCGGAAATGGTTAGGGAATTCAACATTACGAGATCCACAATGTCAAGAGTATGCCGAGAATACCTAATTTCAGGCATAACCTCCCACCATGGACAACGCAGTGGCCGACCGCCTGCACTTAATGACCGAGACCAACGATGTGTGCACAGAATGTCAGTGTTAACAGACAAGCAACACTGCGTGAAATAACCGCAGGAATCAATGTGGAACGTACGACGGACGTGTCCGTTAGGACAGTGCGGCGAACTTTGGCTGTACTGGGCTATGCCACCAGAAGACAGACTCGAGTTCCTTTACTAACAGCACGACATCGCCTGCAGCGCCTCTCCTGGGCTCGTGAACATATCGGTTGGACCCTAGACGACTGTAAAACCGTGTCTTTGTCAGATAAGTCCCGATTTCAGTTGGTAAGAGCTGATGGTAGGGTTCGAGTATGGCGCAGACCCCACGAATCCATGGACCCAAGTTGTCAACAAAGAACTGTGCAAGCTGGTGGTGGCTCCATAATGGTGTGGGCTGTTTTTATATGGAATGGACTGGGTCCTCTGGTCCAACTGAACCGATTATTGACAGGAAAGAATTATGTTCAGCTACTTGGAGACAACTTGCAGCCATTCATGGACTTTGTGTACCCAAACAACGATGGAATTTTTATGGATGACAATGCACCATGTCACCAGGCCACAACTGCTCGCGATTGGTTTGAAGAACATTCTGGACATTTCCAGCGAATGATTTGGTCACCAAGATCGCCTGACATGAATCCCATCGAACATTTATGGGACATAATCGAGAAGTCAGTTCGTGCACAAACTCCTGCACCGGCAACACTTTCGCAATTATGGACGTCTATAGAGGCAGCATGGCTCAATATTTCTGCCGGGGACTTCTAACGACTTGAGTCCATGCCACGTCCAGTAGCTGCATTTCGCAGGGCAAAAGGAGGTGCGACAAGATATTAGTAGGTATCCCATGACTTTTGTCGCCTCAGTTAATGTATATTCTGACAATTTGGGTAGTGGAGTGGAGCGGAGTGGAGAGATTTGGGCGGCTCCTAACACCGAGGTCACGAGAGCCGATGAAGGGGAAGTGAGGTGAATATGGAGCAGCGCCGGAATGCAAGTGAGGAGGAAGCGGGAGATCCCCGAGAAAACTCGCAGGTCAGCTGCATCGTCCGGCACGATTTACACGTGGGAGAGCAGTGGGAGACCAGTATTCTGACCACTACACCACCGAGGCCCCAATTTGGTAGTGAGTTCTGCATGTTGTACACTCGGGTGCCGTGCTCAGTTTATTGAAGCCACTCTTTTTTTGTACCTCGGGCGATAGCGTAGACATCACTTTATCCTGGATGTGGACACAACGATTTAAGGCACCCGTGGTTTCAGCATATGCGCTTAGATTTACTGGGCGATGCCGCGGAATCGCGTTAGTAGTATGAAAGCGGTGTTCTGGAGCAGTTAAGTTAATTGTTTAGTGAACTTTATTGCCGTTCACAACGACATGAGACGAGCACGTTGTCATAAGAAGAGACATATTTCACGACCTGTTATCAGGAATATTGGTTCTTCTGATTGCGATGTTGCTAAGGATGATTCTGTTTTCGCAAAGCTTTATTCTAACTGAGCTTCATGTACAGATTTGCTTTGCAGGGAATGACTGCCCGTAATGGATCTGGTATTCTGGAGGTTTGCTTTATCAGGCATCCACACAACAGCACAGTGACTAGTGTTAATTATCTCAGTCAAATAGATTCAATAGCTACCTTTAGAAAGATACGACCAAAAACGAGATATTCTGAATATTTTTCAACACGATAAATTGAGATTAGTTTTATATTTTCCGCTTTACCGTGTCGCGATGTTCGTGAGTTGAAGCAAAGCGCACAAACCTTGTTTACGTTCAACACGCGGAAAGTGAGGAAGAGGGCAGACAAATACAGACGCAGTTGAAACTGAAGTCTGGGAGGCAACACGTCATCCGCTTTTCTTCCTACGCCATCGACCTTAAAAACACGATGGGCTGGAGTTTTTTTTTTTTGCGATCGATGCACGGTGATACGGGCGACAACAACACCCGCGCCCAGCGCCACATCGCCCTTACGCGCAATGCGCTGAACCGGCGTCACGCTTTCCTGTGCGTATCGAAGTGTGTAACAGCGGGATTTGATCACACGTGATGAAATCCCACAGGTGTAACTACGACAGTTCTACGAGAATACAAGCAAGCACTCAAAATGAGATTTTTTTAAAACAATTTCACGGCTTTTTTAGCGCACTTAATAATGACAAAAACAAAACTGTACGGGCTTAGATAATTTTTTTTTCTCTTTTCCGGCAAACAAAGTATTATTTCCAGGACATCGATTTGCTTATATATGCGTGGACGCACGAAAAAAAATGTACCGGAAATACCATGAACGGACAGCTGACCACTTGAGTCAACTAGCTGTCGACCTTACACAGCAATACGGGCATAAATACTGAACCACGAGCTCATAACCGCGTCGCAGTATTAAATATGCCAAAATTGAGCAAAGTCGATATTGTGACGTAAGTACGAGTTCGCAGTGCAGCGGTGAAACTATAGCTATAGTCTGTCCGCGGTTTCTTCACACTTTTTGTATCTAACCTTTGAAAAATCGACTGAAGGACGATGTTTCTATTTGTTTCCTAAGTAAGTCCTATCTCACAACCTTTTTATATTTGCATTATCACAAAAGTACCTTATTTTTTGGTAAAAATTGAACTTTTACTTAAATATTATCAATGCATTATATTTCAATTATAATTAATATGAACAAAACAGGGAGAAATTACGTGTTTTCGCAATTTATAGTAAGAAGTAGTTCTTATGTAAAATATTATCACACCGAGTGCGCACGAATTCAGTGCACTGTTCCTTTGGTGTAATTTTATATACTTGTTTAATCTTTGTTTGCCTGAGGTGGAGGAATATTCGGGAAGTAGATAATTAGCAGGGCTTCAAAAAAGATGGAAGTAACCATGAATGGACTATAGTTAAGTATAGCGATGTTTTCGGAATTTCCTTTCTGAAAGACGCACACGTGTTAAAAAAAAAATGGAGAATCCGATATGGCGAAGGAGGATTAGTCCATCTTGAATATATACATTTTCCAACCCGAGTTACATTTCAGTTGGTCTAAAGAAATGTTTTACACAACACGACATAAGTAATTGTGTCTCCAAATGTATCAAGTTTTTGTGGCTTCACCACATTGATTAATTTTTTTTATTGTAACTGCCGGGAAGATAGGAGTGATTTTTTTTTTCGCGGACGATTAAAGCAGTAAAACTAGACGCAGTAATCAAACAGTAGCAACTTCAGTTAAAGTGTCCTGTGATTTCGTAAAATTGTATAGAATATCTGAAAATCAAGTTGCTGCGAAAAATTCTATACGTCTGAAATGGCGGAGACTGACCTCCCGTAAGATAAGGTTACTTCTGCAACAGGTTGGGAAATGCAATGTTAAAAGTTTGACAAAGGGAAAATTTTCGCCATTATGTAAGCGCTAGTGTCGACAAGCTACCAGATTTTATCTATTTTCTACGTAAAAAAAACAGGATATTTGCAATAATCATATATCAAATATAAAACAACTTCATAACTAATTATTATCTTTCTATTTTATAATTGACGTAGCTTAAAATTTTAATTAAATTAAATTAAAGTAATTTTTTGGATCACTGCGGACATAGCGGAGGAAATTTTTCCTCTGCCAAACTCTGCCATAAGAAATATCGTTTTGTTCCACAACCTGAGTAGAATGAACCTTACTTATGCATTCTGCGACGACGTCGAGGAACACGGCTTGCGCGTCGAGCGGTCGTTGTAATCCGTCTGGATGTCGCGTCTGCGAGGCGACGTCGCGTCGATAGCGTAATCGACAGTCGGACGACGGCGGCACCGGCTGTTGTATTCCCAAACCCTCTCGCCCCGTCCAACACCACAAATCTTCCCCTCTATCCATGTTTCTGGCTGCCCACGCTCGCAGCTGCCATTCCGCAGCCGAATACCACCCCCCCCCCCTTCCTGACGACCCTGTCAAGACGCCCCCTGGCGGTCTCGCTCTATCGATTGGAGAAGTCGAGGGGGTGGCATTCCAGGGGCGGCTTTCAACGGCTACTCCTGCTCCTGAGATTCAACACCGTCCTCTTGCCGGGGGATTACCGTAATTGCCTCCGTCCTTTGTCTCTCTTCACTTCCGGTAATGAGCTCTTGTTGCCTCAGGCAAGAGAGGACGATTACGTTAGTTATGGTGGCGCAACACGATCCGCAGGTTTCTGATTGAAACGATTCTTTTAAATCGACAGCCGATCCTCCTCGGCGTAATGCCGGCCTACAAAGCGAACAGTTATTTTTTTCTTACAATTCAGAGAAATGCCCGGGTGTATACATTGGTTGAGTTCGCGGATTTGAGCGGCTCTTAACAACGAGGTCTTGAGAGCCGACGAGGGTGAAATGAGGTGACAATGCAGCAGCATCGGAATACGAGGGTGGGATAAACGGGAGATCCCCGAGAAAACCCACCGACTAGCGGTACCATCCGGCACGATTCCCACTTGCGAAAATCCTGGAGTTCCCTCTGCCGGGAATTGAACTTGGTAGTAAGGGAGCAGTCTAACCGCCCAGCCACCGCGGCCCCGTATACATTGGTATTCGAAAACTATTCTTAAATAAGTTTTTATTGTTTTCCCGCCACTTCAAATACATTTTTAAAGTTATTTTCTCCTTAAATAGTATAATATACAAAGTAAGAATTATCTGTGGTTTTTCCTGATGAAGAGCAGGACTTGAAAGTAATAATAAGGCAATTTTTCAGTCAGATGTAGAGTACAGCACACAAATGTAATTTTTCTGAAATTACGTTATTTTGAGGTTTTGATCACAACCATGTGAACTAGGGCGCTCGCCTCCCACCAAGGTGAACAAGGAATGCTGTAATACATTGCTTGCCATTAAAATTGCAACACGAAGGACGTGAGCTATCACAACAAGATTTATTGGACAAAATACCCGTCATACACAGGTGACATTATTTCTCGAAATGACTTTGAATTTTCGTTTGGCGTATCTCTGCCCTTACTGCTCCGATGTGCGCCCAANGGGGGGGGGGGGTTGGCAGGCGATTCGCTGTCCGACCATGGGCAACACGTTTTACATGAGCGAGAGATCCGGTGAACGTGCAGGCCGAAGGAAGCAGTGTGACATGTCACGAACCACCGGATGACGTGGGCCACGTGCGGGTCACATGTTATCCCGTTGATACAGGGACCCGGGCTGGCCCTGAACATAGGGGACAACATGTCACGACACGTCCGCGATGTATCGGCTGCTGGACAGCGCACCAGCTATGCGAACCAGGTGCGAGCGGCACTGGACTCCGATGTCATCCCATGGCACAACTACAGTTGCTGGACCGGTATGATGGTGCGTAATGCAGGGTTCGGCCAGACATGCGCAAAGGTACCGCCAGAAACGGGTGTAACCGTCGTAGTGCTGCAAGCAAATGCGTGATCCGTCGAGAAGGCGATGGCATGCTATTAGTTCCACCAGACACAAGTTTCACACGAAATTGCAGCTGAAGACGCCTGTGTCGAGCAATCAGTGGCAGCCGCAGTAACGGGCGCCTGGATGAGACGTCCTGGTGCTGCAGACGGCGGTGAACCGTGCGTGCGGGCACAGATTGATATGCCATATGCCTCAACTCTTGAGCGAATGTGTTCGATGTGGCTGCACGGTCTGTAATCTGTAATCGCGCTCGTTGGCGCGACAGGGCCGTTGGCTTCTGGCACATCGCTCAGCCCGTTCCTCATCGACCCATCGATCCCGTAGCCGCTTCACTGAGGTTGCATTTCTTCCAACGCCAGAACCTATTTCGTGATAGGACAGCCAACAGTCCCGATAGACCACAACTCTCTGGCGGTCAAAGACGGAACGCTGTGCGTATGGTTGTTGTCTTCTTCAACGCGGTATGCTCTCTCCGTCTGTGCACATGAATGGCGAGTTTTTTTTTCTCCATTATTTTCCTTTGTCGCATACAGTGCTGAACATGGAAATCGCTACACTGATAAAGCGTCATTTATTTACAATAAATCAAGACCACATACAGTACCAGCTGCGCAATCCAAATGGCAAAAGTGACGTCGCAGAAACGTCACTGCAAAACTTGATATAGGGAGCGCTTGTGGCCGGTACCTAGTGCCCAAGGGACCGCGGTGGCTGAGCGGTTAGACTGTTCGCCTCCTACTTAGGCGAACTGGGCTCAATCCCCGGCCGGGCCTCTCCCGGATTTTCGCAAGTGGGAATTGTGCCGGATGATGCCGCTGGTCGGCGGGTTTTCTCGGAGATATCCCGTTTCCCTCGTCCTTGCATTCCGGCGCTGCTCCATTCTCACCTAATTCCACCCTCATCGGCTCTCAAGACCTCGTTGTTAAGAGCCACGCCGAAAATATAGACGGCAGTAATTGTAATGAGAGCGGCCAGACGCGGCAGAACGTTGATACATAATATTCACCTATATTGTTATATTTCTTGATGATCCTGCAGCCAATGGTGGTTGGTGTTGTTAAGTCATTCTATATATACAAGGCTAGAGAATGCACTCTATATATACAAGGCTAGAGAATGCACTCTTCAATTTATTGTTACACGTTGCAGCACCAATGTCTGTTTGCCCATGCCAAACAGTACTCACCCTTAGTACTGGTTGACCGGCCACTTCTGGTTAACTGTCATTAGTTGCATAACAGCTTAAACTGATTATCATTATCAGTTGTGTTAAATTACATTTACTTTCTAGGAGAACATAGGAACATTTTCGCAACTTTAATTAATCGTTAATTAATTTTAGTATATTTGCCGTGGCCATTATCGCCAGAGAGTTGCAGTTATTTGTTGAGAAGACCAAAGTGGTAATGTTTCTAGCCTATCCATTATTTAAAAAAACTCATTATTTATGAGCAAATCGATTTAGTAGCAAGTGGTTCGGAGCCCAGTTTAATCAGAAGGCCCCGTTGCATCTTTGTTTTCTGGGCGTGAGTACATGACACGAAGCGCATGACGTGAAACCTAATTTACCTCTGCACTTGAATAAAATTTTCACAGGTTGTTACGGCTAGGACCTGGGTGAGTATTGATTCTCCACACAGAACTTCTCCCACTTTCAACCAAGTTTCCATCATAGGAAAAGTCATGTTGTGCCCCTCCAACTGTGTTCGTGTGGCAAAAACATATTTTGAAGTGCGGAGAAGATGACAATCTGCGGGTTATAGGTGCACAACTTAGAAGTCAAAATTTCCACTTGTATGGTACATTAAGTGCTGCAAGTAACAAGTTGGTCAATAACTGCGTAAATACTGTACCTACATGTTAAGCTTTACAAATAAAGAACTTTAATTGCATTCTTTGCCACTGCACATTTAAACGTATTTTTTTAAAACAAGAAACTCTGTTTAATTCCTTAATGTTTCCCAAACTAAATTAATACTTCTCATAAATGATTAAAGAGTCAAATTATAATGCATATAACTAAATCTGCACCACCCATTTGTTATCACAGACCCTCCACAACAGTGTGTTTTTTTTATTGTGTATTAAACTTTGAGTGTAACGAGTCAAATAAAAATACCACAATTAGATTTTTTTTATAAAATAAAACAGTCGAGTTGCGCGGTTCTTCCTCCGGGCGGTTCCAAGGACGCCGCGCTAATGAGGCGCGCGCCTGAGGGGTAAAGCTACCAGAACCTCCTTTTCACTTCTACTTACAAGTAAGTAGAAGGATCCCGCTCTTGTTGCTTCTAGCCGGCAGCCGGCTCGTATTTGCTGGTTCTTCAGACGGGGACTCTACAGAGAGTACCTGGAGGCTCTCACCCACCTGTTCACTCCAGACGAAACATTCTGCAAATAGATGATTATGTCGCGGGGTTGGGAAGGGCAGGGGAGAGAAAGAACATGTTTAACATCATCTGCTCTCTATACTGAAAAAAAAATCAGTTCGTGTTACACCTCCTGTTTGCGCACTTAATGTATTGACTGTTTCACAGCGAGAGAAATGCCCTAACCGAGTATTTATTTGAATAGATGCAACCGAATACTAACAGATGATTCATCATGGTTACAATGTTTGATTCTGCTATCATTTCAAAAGAGTTTTTAATTTCGATTGTATGTTATGCAGTATGTAAAAATGTGTTGTTCTCGCGGTTTTTACTCAACGATACACATGCTAAGAGCAACTATGATGTCAACTTGTTTGTAACCATTCAATTGATATTTGATTTGTTCAAACAATCTTTTTTTTTATTGGCGCGTGGTCAACAAGCACATACAATCATAAAATTATAGAAAAAATTATTTGCGCATATGTCCTATACCACAAAATGTTACATGTGTATAGAATATTATACTGCGCATAAATTAATCATACCAAAATGTAAAGTATTAATATTTTGTTTTAAATATAGGGAAACCTAATCTGGACTACTTTATCTCGCAAATGTTAAAATGAGGCGACTTGCTCGGTTCACAAGTAGCTGCCAAAAACACGCTCGTCATTATTTTTCAAATCTTTTCCGCAGACCAAGAACGTCGTATTTAATATGCACGAGGTGTCACGACGAAGTCAAAAGGAGGGTAATGTTTTTCGCGTGCCTGTGTGTATTTGTGTTCATTAGGCTCCCTCTAGAGCCGAGACAGCTGGATTGAGTTTGACAAATGAGATAACGTTGTATTATTTTTGCCACTGCGGGTGGCGCGGGGTAAGTGACGTCATGAACACTTGCCCCTGTACAGTCGAATTAGATTTTTTTTTTTAAACCGTGACTGACTAGCATGGAGCCATGAAGAATGGCAGCGGGTAATCTTAAGTGACGAGCCCCGCTTTTGTCTTGGTGGAGACGATCAACACATTTATTTATTGGATACATTTTTGTACTTTTACTATCATTAGTAAAATTACAAACAAAGTATCAGCAAAATTAGCAAATAGTTTTACATTGAATACAGTAACATGAGTATCAGATGAAGGCTTTTGGAAAAAGCGTTGCAGAAATATATATAATAAGAGTATATAATAACATAGCACTTCTATATTTAAAATTAAAATTTTCTTTTGTTGATTATTAACTGTCATTAATTGTCTCAGTTTATGACTTACGGACGTCAATCAAAACGTTCTGGCAAGAAGTATCCGAAAATTATAGGAATTAATTAATCATAAATAAAATAAGTAAACGATAATGAAATATGTATTTAGCTAGTGAAAAATAATAATAAAATGTGGGGGATGAGGAACGACGGCCAAAATACCAACGGCTTTCAAGGACTAGTGCCCATTCATTATTAACATGCAGGCCTAAGAAGGGAGTAGTTTTGTGTTTCCAACGAACGGTTACGTTACTTTTATGGCGGCACCATGCATAATCCTCCTACGAATCGATCATGAAAATAAAGTGTGTGAATGTTTAAATTGTTCTTCTTTATGATATTTACAAATACAAAACTTGGTACCACTGGCAGTGCCATACGACGGTACTACCAATCATTATTATATACCATATTGTTTTTGATTTACATTTACTTAAGGGAATTGTTTGTGTCCCGATGTAAAACTTTGCTACGCAGGAAATGATCTTGTCTGGCCGGTTGGCGTACACCTGTATGCGGACAAACCAGTAGACACACAAGGTTTTGGTTTTTTCTTAGTGAGCTACAAAACCCAACAAATATAAAAAGAGGAAGTAAAATAAAAATATTTAACAGAAATACCCGACTACAGAAAAAATATAATAGACTATAATTTACAGCCAGCAGGTTTAACTAAAACCGAGAAACAAATTTTGTGTTTATAAACATTATCATAACGAATAACTATTTAGACATTCGCGAAAAAAAAATTATAAACAGTAAGTTATAATTAATGTAACTACTTGCGTACGCATACTTGTATGTTTATTTTAATATTGGTGTCAGAAAAACTAAGACGGAATTGTATGTCTGCCAACAGATGCGCTTAAGTTTTGCCTTTCACTTAATTTTGTTCGATTTTACTCCGATTTGTAAAATTATACTTATTTTCGTTATTTTTACTTTATTTCGTTAGTTTTTTGTAAGAATTTAGTTACATTTGGCTTGTTGTAGTTGCTTTTCAATATATTTAGTTCGTTTCACTAAATTTCATATTTCCCATTATTTTGCTGTTTACTATATTTTGTCCACTGCCATTCAGTTTCGTTAAACTTCCCTTACTTTGAGTTTTTACTCTCCATTTTTGTTCGTATTCACTCAACTTTTAAATATTTTGCTTGCATTCTTTGTTTTTCACTCTATTTCGTTGGTTGTATTGCTTAATGTTGATAAAATTCGCATGTTTTTGTTGTCTTAACTTTTTGTCCTTTTCCAAATATCGTTGTTTAATTTCATTCATTTTCGTTATTTTTTTTACTTGTTTGTGTTATTTTTATTCTAATTCATACATTTTTATTAATAATCATAAGATCTTACTTATTTTCGTTATTTTGACACGGCTGGCTAGTATTGTCCGTCAATCCTCAGTATTAAGTATCTTTCATCATGTGGTCAAGTACTGACATTGCTGGAGTCGTGGCGATCAGAGTGTTTGGCTGCTCCGTTGGAACGCCTCCTAATCCGGCTTACTATAAATAAAATAACAACTATTGGTAATACGTATATCAAAATATGTGTACAGTTATGTGTGCGCACAAAGTAGTTTAATTAAATATAGCTTACTATTTATAACTTTTTTATATGAAATTTTAAAAATAGTTTATTTCATGGTAATGTTTATAAATACAAAACATTTTTCTCGCTTTCCAGTTCAACCAATTATACTTTATTTTTCGTAGTCGGTTTTTTTTCTTCAGTGAAATAAAACTTTAATTTTTTAATCACTCTGATAATGCACGTGTTGGCTCTGAATCACAAAATATAGCCTTATTAATATGCGTATATAACTCTCCAAAGACAATGAATTTATCAAGTTTCGAATGTAAAACTACGTCGGTTGCTTTCCTTTAATCGAAAAATCATCTGTCAGGGGAAACAAGAAACATCTTCCTGTCCTTTAACACACTCGCAGTCTATTCNTCCTTTAATCGAAAAATCATCTGTCAGGGGAAACAAGAAACATCTTCCTGTCCTTTAACACACTCGCAGTCTATTCCCGGTATCTTCACGCTTTAAACCTTTGAAAAATCACCCCATGTATGACGTATCTGACTTTTCCCTAAATACGTATTATATCGCAAGCGTTTCATATCTCTGTTAGCGTAAAAAAAAAAGGTATATTATTGTCGGTTAAATTGTACTTTTACTTGCATTTTATCTATAGATTACAATAATTCATTTCTAGTTAATATGGATAAAACGGACAGGAAACTTGTTTGTTGGTAAGGCCTGGAAAGAAATAGTTCTCATGTAAAATATGATTAAACTGAGTGCGCGTAAATGTGGCGCGTTATCTCTCTGGTGTAACTTTATAGACTTAGTTAAGGTTTGTTGGCATGAAGAAGGGATTAGCCTGCGACTGTAACTTCAGCAGAGCCTCATAAAGGTTGGAATTGCCTATAACAGAGGGGATTGTCGAACTTCGTGAACACCTTCCCCGCATTCTTTCACAGCGCAGTACCGAACACCGCTCCGAGCATGGTCGAAACGTTAGTGAACAAAAGTGTCTGTGTGTTAGAAATCGAACGTAAAGTCACAATGCAAGTAGTGCTTTTTTTTTTTTGGACGTACCTGAAGGCGAACAGCTACCGGAAGCACCTGTTGCGGGATTCCGTTCGAGACTTGCCGCTACTTCTGCAGATCGCGTGACGAGATAAACCCCGAAAATAAACCACGTTTACCACATACCGAAGAAAGTTGGCAAGTTCTAAACACGCACGTCCGTGCCAGGCGAAGAAGATGAATGAACATAACCAATAGATGTCCATAAGTGTACAGATTATGCATGTCAACGTTTAGGTGTTAGGTTACACAGTTTCGACCGTACGGGGTTAATTGAAAACCAAACTCGACGCTACCGAAGTAAACACTCGAAAGAAGCTTGACACAGCAGAAGTTATAAATATGATTGTGTGGGAGCTATAATTTTTTTTTTATGCTTTCAAAACACGTCTTTAACCACTAACTATCGACATGTTGGAAAATTAAGTTATGTAAATAAAACTTTTAAAGTTGTCTTACGTTTCTTACGTTTCATGCATATGCAGTACATACATTTTATTGTCTTCGACTATATATTCTGTATATGCAATGATAGACGTAGCTGTGTAGCTGATTAAAGGTTAACTGAAAACTTTATAAATCTGTGGTTGATTTCTGTTTTAGCCGGTTTTGTATACATTGAACTTAATTTTAAATTAAATTGCCATGAGCATAATGAGAAACATGCGTTGACGCAAGTGTTCAAGACCTAAACATGCTCCCATTGCGCAGCAACTGTTTACTTTATACGGTACAAAAAAAAATGTACATTCTAGGAAATTGCTCGCGGATTTGCAAGTAAACTTTGTACCCGTTTCGAGGAAGTACGAATGGCGAAGCTTCTCTCCGTACAAGCATAACAGTTTTCATGCAGTTGTCAAGGGGAAAGTAAGATAGTGCAGTACCGTTGCCAACTATGTACAGCTATTAGCATTCCTATGATTTCAACTTGACTTGATATAAATTTCCCAAACTGTTCACATATAGGTTAAGAACACCCTTTCCGGTTTCGGAAGTAAACTGGAATATTTTTTACAGCTGTGGCACAGAGGCTAACAATTTAAACGACATTTTTTTTTGTAATGAGATATTAGTAGCTGGTGCTTTTAAAATTCTCTGCCGATATCACTCTAACGGTCTTCAGTTAAAGTATAAGTCGAATAAATCATGTTCATGGGAGGGAATTCTCTTTTCCTAACCTGATTTCAAAACAGTTACGGCCGATGCTGCGGCTAAAGTTACTACTACGTTAAAAGTTTGGCAACCTAACATTTTCGCCGCTAGGTAAACGCTAGTGTCGGCAATGTGCCAGATGTTCTCTGTTTTCTACTTTAATAAAGGGTAATTGTAGAAATCATCAATCAAATATCACATAACTTCGTAACTACGTAAAATATTTCTCTTTTATTATTCACGTAGCTCGATATTTTTAATTAAAAGTTACCACTTGGAACACTGCGCACGTAGAGGTGGAAATTTTCCCCAAGCCAAACTCTCGCACAGGAAATCTCGTTTTGTTCCTAACCTAGGTAAGAAAAACCACACTGTGGCGCTGTGCGAACCACCGGCGCGAGTTCAGCTTCTCGGCGTGGCTTCTGCGCAGAACGAGGCAGGGCGTTGCAGGTCTCCTGAGGTTTCGGCTCCGACCGCTCGGCGCATTCGACCAACGTGCGGATAAGGCGCGAGTGACTTACTCTGCTTGTTCTTCTCCGATTTCGTCACTTTTAGTTAATATCCGAACGTTGCAAGCCTTGTCGCGGAGGGTGAGTCGAGCCACCACCAAGCCTGCGTAATTCCCATCGGTAATTCCTCACAGGGAAATGTATAAAAGATGCACGCTAGTGGTGGTTCTCTCCCGAAGAAGGTTCAAAATATCGTGTGCATTAGTTTAAAATGGAGAGGAAAAAAAATAACAATTAATACAGCTTCATTAGGTTATTACAAAACTGTAAAAATCATTCATTCACCTAGGATTGCAGGTTATTTTTAACAAAAAAAATACCAATTTCCATATTATTCCAAGTTAGTTTAGATAACTTTAAAGAAAAAATATATTTTTCCAATCCTGGGTTAATTTAGACGATTCTTTTTGTTAGGATACTAAGTTTAAAAAAGTAAGAAAAATATATGATTTTGTAGTACTTATTAGGGTGAAAATTAAAGATTCCATGAGGAGGGGGGAAGGGGATATTTTTAGTGAACTATAGATTTTTGTAGATCCGCGTTTTCCAGCAAAGTGGTTGATATTTGGTGGTAGATGTACGCACTAGCTTATGGATAGTAAACAAACTGCAGTGTTATTTGTCTCTAACCGGTGCATTGTGGGAAATTAAGTACACCAAGTGCGACACCAGATTGTGTGATACATCGGAAACCAGCGTTTCAAGAGTCGGTGTGTCTTAGTCATCTGAGACCTTCTATGTTTTCCAGGCAGTACTTTCCATCTGAATGAAGTAGGCGGTGTCAAGCTTTGTTGTTACAATTTCTACGAGGACACGATCTGTCACATCAGTATCATGCATTATTACCCTTCAGGGAAGGAAATCACTCTCCCTGGCGGGGTAATAGTTTTCTTGTATGAGCCAGGGAAACATTCTTAAGGGAGAGGAATCCCTACCATTGATGCGCACGCAGGTACTTACGTATTGTTCATTATGATTTTTTCTTACGGCTGAGATGCGTTAGGCATAGACTAAAGATGAGGTAGACATCTCGCTGGCTACGTACAACCAGTCTCCGTGTCCCGACATTGAACTGCTTTTTCTGCCAACACGACTAGCACACACAGCGTGGATAGGATTTGTGGTTAGAACACTGTTAAGTAGACAAGTGCTTTGAGAAATAGTGGCTCACATTAATATTCAGCCACCGATGATTATCGCATTTTCATGGCCTTATGTTGCATTAGTAATGAAGATAAACATAAAACGTATTGCGCAATCATGTGTACTTTAAATGAAATGCAATAGTAGCCAATAACTGAAATGAGCAGTGCAAGTTAATGAAATACAATATTTTGTCCTCGCGTGCTGCATAAGTACGCCACTTTAATATTCGGCCAATTGTGATAGACGCGTGGCACAAACATGATGCATGTTGCTTTCGTACCTCGTGTCATTCCCTGCACGCTCTCTGCGCTGAGAGGTTGTATTGGGCAGCTCTGTTGGCTGCGTCAGTCAGGCAAATGGGACGTAGGGCAGGAATACAACGTTTGAACAGCGGCAGCTGGTAATTTTTCATCATGCAAAAAAGAAATGTCAACGAGAAATTGCGGAGCACTTGAATCTGCCGAGGTCCACTGTCGGAGACATCATAAGAAGGTTTGAGAAGGAAGACAGAAAAGATTTGGTACCTCAAAAAGGACAGCCAAGGAAGTTAAGCGAGGGAGCAGAACGTCTAGTAATCAGGAAAATAAAGAAATATCCGAAAATTAGTGCTTGCAAACTTACCACGGAGGTACTCAATGAATGTTGAAAGAACGTCAATTTAGAAACCATACGAGTTATCAGAAGAAAAGGATATAATGGCAGGGTACCCAGAAAGAAGCCTTTTATTTATGAGGTGAATAGAAGAAAACGACTTAAGTTCGCAAAAGACCACGCTGACAAAAATGAAAGCTGGTGGAAAG
Organism: Clitarchus hookeri; assembly: GCA_002778355.1. Taxonomy (NCBI): domain Eukaryota; kingdom Metazoa; phylum Arthropoda; class Insecta; order Phasmatodea; family Phasmatidae; genus Clitarchus; species Clitarchus hookeri. The sequence goes on along the minus strand of NQII01002893.1, from coordinate 215,555 downwards.
ATGTTATTTTTGCTGATGAGACAAAATTGAATGTGTATGGTTCAGATGACAGGGTAACAGTATGGCGCAAGCCAAATGAGGGGCTAAAACCGGGAACATACAACCTATTGTGAAACACAGTGGAGGTAGTATTATGATCTGGGGCTGTATATCTTTAGCAGGTGTTGGAGAGGCTGTACGTGTCGATGGAACAATGAAAAAGGAAGACTATCTCAACATTCTGAAAGCAAACCTACACTAGAGTGCTGATAGTCTGGACATTAGGAACACGTTTAAGTTATACCAAGATAATGACCCAAAACACAAGTCGTACATTGTCAAGAGTTGGCTTTTGTACAACTGTCCCAAAGTCATTAACACACTTCCTCAATCACCCGATCTGAATCCCATAGAAAATCTGTGGGATGAACTCAAAAGAAGACTGCGTACTACAACAATTAGGTCAACAAAAGAATTGGAGAAAAGGTTCAAGGAAGAATGGAATAAGATTGGCTCCGAATGTACCTTGAAAATAATTGCTAATATGCCACAACGCTTGCGAGAAGTAATTAAACAGAATGGTCATGCTACCAGGTACTAAAAGAATGTTTGTTTAGTTTGCAAAGAGAATTACGTTTGTGTTTTAATGATGATGGCCGAATATTAAAGTGGCATACTTATGCAGCATGGGTTGAGAAAATTATATTGTTTGTTAAGTTGCATTGCTCATTTCCGTTATTGGCTACCGCTACATTTAATTTAAAGGACACAAGAATGATTGTGCAATATGAATTATGTTTATCTTCATTTCTAATGTAACATAGGCCATGAAACTGCCATAATCATAGGTGGCCGAATATTAATGTGAGCTACGGTATGTTTATACATCCTCTGACCAATTTGTAATGCGGTTTGATTAAATGGAAATTTGTAAAAGTATGTTATTAATATAAAAGTGCTTGTCATTTAAAAATTAAGATAAAAACAAACATGTTCATCATTGTCGACCACGTGACTCTGACAGTAATGTTGCTTTGGGGTAGGTCAGTGTTGGGTACATGCGCAGAAGACCGAATAATTGGTCTACCTCATTTTTAGTTTGAGATGTTACGTTGAAAATCAGGTTGAGTGCGCATGCGCAGCGATGAACTATTCTTGTTTACACTTCAGGCGAATTCAGCAGGTCTCGAGGTGCTTGTTCTGGCTGTGTATACCACTCGCCTGCGGCCGTCCCTACCAGTGATGCCAACTCAATGTTTTCCAAGTCCGTACACAGCACTCGAAAGGTCTCTACATTCATCATAAAAGTCCCTATGCGACCAAAAAATATGCTTTAATAACTGTAACGGAGAGAATCTTATTTGCTGTAATTTAATTTTTTGCTTATTATTACTTTTTATACGTATCATAGGACTTAAAGGAATTTCTTGATCGTAAATTTATATCGAATTATGGTTCCAAATAATAATTCATTTCACCAAAGTTAGTTAACATGTCATGGCCGGGACCTCGGGGACGAAACTCCGCGAGTCCGGTAAATTACCACAAACTAAAGATATTACGTTTTCCATTGACATAAATATTTGTNTGGGACGAAACTCCGCGAGTCCGGTAAATTACCACAAACTAAAGATATTACGTTTTCCATTGACATAAATATTTGTCCGTCATGGCTCAGCCAGAGACTGCAGTTTATACAAAATTACTGCTCACTGATGTAATTGTCATATTGCTTCATATGATTATGTGGAAATGAAATTGATGTACTATCTTCTTTCCAACATATTTATTGCCAATCATTTCGACTAACAACGCACTTCCAAAGGCGAGCCAAAAACTTTGTTGATCAAACGTATGTGGATACAATCACATAGAAGGTGCTACACTCCAAGCTAGGAATGGAGCCCAGTCTTGGTCGGCTCAGAAACTGACTCCCTATCGCGAACAGAACAATGGTATGAACGTTTAAAAGTTGGCTTGTACTGTCTCCCAATGCTATCAAAAATTGCTCCAACATGTTCGGGAGTAAAAACGCCGTTACACAACAAACAAAATATCCTGCGTACAAGGGTAGAAAAAAAAAATAAACTAGAAAATGAAGAAACCAAGAGCAAGTGGAAGAGATTCCTAATTGGCAGAGCTGGACGTCGATCAGTTGAAAGAGGGATTTGGTTGGGAAATAATTTTCTCTGAAAAATGTTTTACTTCTGCTTAAAATTTCAATGAAATAACCTGACCAACTCTCATTGAAGTAATTACAGAAACACTCAAGTAAAACACTGGCAGAAATTCAAAGATTAATTTAGAAAAGTAATAACGTCGTCTAGCATTTCAAAAAATTACAAGTCACTCATAATGTTACGTCGAACCTGAACACAAAGTAGTCCCGCGTGATGGGATGATGAAGACAGAGTGTTTTACGTCAGCTACCAGGGAGACAGAACTAGGGGGATGATTACTCACGTGTACGCGATGGCGTAATTGCGATTCAATCGGGGATCATCCTTACTGAGTTGTAAACACGTTCGTGTAAATTATAGGGTAAAGCAATCACCCAATATTTAATTTTTTAATTCTAGTTTATATTTTCTGGTAAAGTACCTACGTTTCGAGATAGGTTAGAGAATCTGTCCATGCGAAATTAAGAAAACATCCTAAATTCCCTGCGCTTTGGGGAAATGTCCCTACAGTTGGCAACGTGGATCCATTCTGAGCATGCTCGCGACTTTGGTCGATACGCCTTCGTATAGGGGAGAGTCGGTAAGGGGGAGGAGGTGGTTGAACCGGCTGATACTGAAGGGGCGTGGGCCAAGGGTAGAAGTAATAATAGCGGATATCCCGTGCCCCTAGCTTCTCCGACGTCGGAGCGCAATATCTGCAGCGCCGCTGTTTATCTCCAGCTACAAGAGTGGACCAAAGAGCTTGGGAACCTCCCTTGTAGCTTGATTTTATACTAGATGAAATTAGATTATTCTTGCAACCAAGAACTTTGTTAATTGTAGCATTGGGGGACTTCATGGACTATATATAACCACGAGCATGCTACAAGTAGAATCTCCGAAGGATCTAGTTGTGTAGGTGTGACCCCAATATAAAATGGAGAAACAAAGGGGCCGAGCCAAAATTCCTACATCAATAAAGCAAAATGCGATTTTGAGTAAAAAAGAGCAAGATAATTTATAAATAAAGTAGAACTTAGATTCGTGTGACCAAAATTATTTTTAATTATTGAGGCGACGATCAAAAAACTGAACAAGAAACACTCACACAAAGCGGTAACAATCAAAAGATCACTCTATTAAAACTGGATAATAGCCAGAGCTAATTATATTTTGTGTCACGCCGTAGCGAGTAGAAAGCAACAAGAAGAAAACTGTAGGGTGTGTTCCGAAAAAACCAGTCACTATCACAGATCAAGTCACTTGGCACAAGATCGGTGATACTGTCCTTTTTCGTTATGCAGTATTTAAAATTAATGCCATGAATGCTTTATAAAATTACATTGACAGAAAATAATTAAAATATGAAATTTGCAAACCAAATACAGAATATTTCATTGAAAAATGTACAATTCCTTTAATTAAAGTTATAACAATCGGTTGACACAACAGCTTAACCTGATCAGAGTAACTGGTCACCGATAACTTTCAAAATGAAAAGGTAACGAAATCTTGCAATATACCTCATTGAATAAACAAAATTAGCGAAACAGTAACTAAAACAATAAAGCTAGGCGCTGGAAAATAAAACAAGCGGCTTTGCCATGAAAATCAATAATATTCCCTGAAAGAGAATACAAGGCTACAAAATACGTGGTTAAAAGTAAACGAGTGCCTACAAACGGCACATAATAATGTAGTATTGTAAAATACACTCAGTACATTACACTGTAAAAAAATACGCCAATATATCTCTGTATAGCAAAGAAAAGTATCTCTTTGAAGCTATTTTGTTCAACGTAACAAAATCTTTCTTTCTTTNTAGCTTGATTTTATACTAGATGAAATTAGATTATTCTTGCAACCAAGAACTTTGTTAATTGTAGCATTGGGGGACTTCATGGACTATATATAACCACGAGCATGCTACAAGTAGAATCTCCGAAGGATCTAGTTGTGTAGGTGTGACCCCAATATAAAATGGAGAAACAAAGGGGCCGAGCCAAAATTCCTACATCAATAAAGCAAAATGCGATTTTGAGTAAAAAAGAGCAAGATAATTTATAAATAAAGTAGAACTTAGATTCGTGTGACCAAAATTATTTTTAATTATTGAGGCGACGATCAAAAAACTGAACAAGAAACACTCACACAAAGCGGTAACAATCAAAAGATCACTCTATTAAAACTGGATAATAGCCAGAGCTAATTATATTTTGTGTCACGCCGTAGCGAGTAGAAAGCAACAAGAAGAAAACTGTAGGGTGTGTTCCGAAAAAACCAGTCACTATCACAGATCAAGTCACTTGGCACAAGATCGGTGATACTGCCCTTTTTCGTTATGCAGTATTTAAAATTAATGCCATGAATGCTTTATAAAATTACATTGACAGAAAATAATTAAAANCCTTTTTCGTTATGCAGTATTTAAAATTAATGCCATGAATGCTTTATAAAATTACATTGACAGAAAATAATTAAAACATGAAATTTGCAAACCAAATACAGAATATTTCATTGCAAAATGTACAATTCCTTTAATTAAAGTTATAACAATCGGTTGACACAACAGCTTAACCTGATCAGAGTAACTGGTCACCGGCAACTTTCAAAATGAAAAGGTAACGAAATCTTGCAATATACCTCATTGTATAAACAAAATTAGCGAAACAGTAACTAAAACAATAAAGCTAGGCGCTGGAAAATAAAACAAGCGGCGTTGCCATGAAAATCAATAATATTCCCTGAAAGAGAATACAAGGCTACAAAATACGTGGTTAAAAGTAAACGAGTGCCTACAAACGGCACATAATAATGTAGTATTGTAAAATACACTCAGTACATTACACTGTAAAAAAATACGCCAATATATCTCTGTATAGCAAAGAAAAGTATCTCTTTGAAGCTATTTTGTTCAACGTAACAAAATCTTTCTTTCTTTCAAAGGGAAACCAAGAAACTAAAAACTTGCTGATATTAGTTTTTTCTTCATACGTTTTTTTATTTTGTGGTGCCATTACATTTCTTTGTCGCATAGGACAGTATTTAAACTTGTTTGCCGTACAACAGAGTAACTGTAGTTTTACCCCGCAATGGAACTTATCTAATGCTGTTTTACCCAATAAAGTCGTTAGATCATTAATATCGTGGTTTTATCTTCAAAATACGATAACTGACTATACGAATACTGCTGAACTATTGCATCGACATTGCAAGATGACAATGCAAGTTTACAATTGCCATTAATATATAGATCAAGTAAAAAATTTGTTTGTGACATACCTACTATGCAGTGTTCCATATTTTAACTACAAATTTCTTCGTTAAAGTGAAAGNTATCTTCAAAATACGATAACTGACTGTACGAATACTGCTGAACTATTGCATCGACATTGCAAGATGACAATGCAAGGTTACAATTGCCATTAATATATAGATCAAGCAAAAAATTTGTTTGTGACATACCTACTATGCAGTGTTCCATATTTTAACTACAAATTTCTTCGTTAAAGTGAAAGNTAAAAAATTTGTTTGTGACATACCTACTATGCAGTGTTCCATATTTTAACTACAAATTTCTTCGTTAAAGTGAAAGAGGAAGTTTTAAAAAAATCATTCAGATATCCTATCCCCTAAGTAGCGACATATGTAGGAGTAGAGCCTATACTTACTGGCAAATAAGTCACCTGGATTTATTTTATAGAGAGCCTACCTCTCCATTAGCCACCTACGTAAGGCTCTTTCTTGCTTTGCAAACTGTGAGAATTTTGGCATAGGGAAAAACATGTTAACGAAATTCGGTTTCTTGAAGTCAATTTTGAAGATGCAAACTTATAACAAAGACCTAAGTGTGTTGGAAGATACTCACCAGCTCTACATCGATGCAAATGTAACAATTTGTTTTTGAGTATTTTTTAAAATTAAATTATTAAGTTTTCTGATCTTNAGCTCTACATCGATGCAAATGTAACAATTTGTTTTTGAGTATTTTTTAAAATTAAATTATTAAGTTTTCTGATCTTCCCAGGAAACATGCTGTGTACATTAACGTTACAAAAGGCTTCGACAGCAAAGAAGCACGTGTTTTTCTGCTCAAAATTTCCCTGGTTTTGCACCACTGGTACTTCTGAGTCAGTAGGTTGCTCTCGCCCCAAGAGGAATTACGGTATGAAATTCAAACTGTCCGTACGGAACATCAAGCCCGACCTGACGAACGTCTTTTTGTAATGCGCTGACCGTTACAGCGAACATCCTTCACGTGCAAACAATTACAGGCGGTGCAAAACCTTTTGTGAGGTGTATATATCTACCTTTACCACGAACGTCAAAGAACCGAATTTCATTAACGCGTATTTCCCTATACCAAATTCTCACTGTGTTCAAACCAGGCAACAGCTTTAATGGGCTAGATCTGTTACTGTCCGGTTAAAGCGGGTAGGCTGGTGTGGTCATGTTCAGCTCCTGTCACGCTGTCAAATTTTCGCCTTCAACTATATTTGACAATAAAATTTGAAGACAAAATACGGCCATCAAATTTTTCCTTCCAACAAGTTTTATCAAATAATCTTGAACATGTTTGAAAAAGTGTCACACTATCAACATTTTTTGCTGGGAGAATCTAATTTGAATTATTATTTAAAATTATTTTCATAGTAAGATATTGCTTTTGTTTTTCCATGCAGTCCATTACAGGAAGAAATGAAAAGAATTTATTTTCGTTTCTTAAATTCAAATTTTATTTATCAGAGCTGTATGATGCACAATTAAATTTAATGCCTCTTAGTTCGTGATATTATGTGCAATATTCTCTTAAAATAGAATTCATGCCCAGACAGTTTCTACATAAGTTAATTACCTTCATAACCTACTTCGTTTACAGAAATTTTTCATTATTTTAAAGTTTCTTGAAGGCCATTTTTGTCGTGAACGATTCTGATTGGCTGAGACCGTCNACAGAAATTTTTCATTATTTTAAAGTTTCTTGAAGGCCATTTTTGTCGTGAACGATTCTGATTGGCTGAGACCGTCAAACACCAAATAAATTTTAGAACCGGTCCGATCTTCAAACGTTTGATGGAAACTGAAGCCTTACAACTTTCTCCGACAAATATAGCGGTGTTTACGACGTTTAGATGATGTCATAACCGTCCAACTTTATTCGACCAAATTTTTTAGTAGCAATTTGACGGAAAAATTCGACACTGTGACAGGGGCTTTAGCTGGCAAGGGAAGCTAAGGCGGGAATCGCCACGCCAACTGACTAACTGGCGTATTCGTCGCACGTCCTGACACCAGCTGCACTTCTTCTGGCTATTTTTATTACGTGTTTGAATAAAAGACGACTACGCAGTAGTGCCACCCCTGAAAAAAAAGGAAAAGAATACCCTTTCCTATATTAAAATCGTAACAGTTTTAAAAATGATTCACACAACCACATGCAAATGGCAAATGGGATTTTTTTTTACGGTGATTTCATATTGGCACTGTTCCGTGACACGAAGAGAATAAAACGGATTTACCGTTTACTACCAATGATGGTTTACGAGAATTAACGGTTGGTAATCCTGGGATGGAGATAAGAATTGTGGCGCTAATATTTCAAAGATACGACCGTATGCTCACACAGAGAACTATAAAAACCAAATTGCTGGGCACTAATTGAGAAAAATTTAATTTGTGTACGCTTTATCGTCACATCTGAAACATCATTCTAAGAACGGGCTGCTTCTGAGAAGTTGTAGCTTACTTGATAGCTTGTGTTTTGTTCGGTGGTTAGAGAAACTAATAATATTACATAAATGCATATTAAAGTACACACGCATCAAATTTGACTCAAAGCTATGGTGTTCTTTGGTCAAGAAAATAAGCACAGCCTTCAAATAAAAAGGCTTTGAGGCATAGTCTTTAGGTAAATTCATGGCGGTCTAGTTTAAATAGGAAATAAATCGAATTGTTGGAAACTTAAATTCACAAGTACACAGTAAACCCTCAGTTATATAATGTAATTAGCTAAAATAAATAGTGTCATAATAATAAAGTCAATATCTTCTTCATTTCAATAATCCGTACCGAAATACGTATGAGGTACTGTTTGTATAAAAAATAATAAAGTTAATTTTTAAGCGAAAAAGATCACAACATTTAAAGTAAAATTAAAGATTTAAAAAAACAAAGTATGTAAACCGATAAAATAAAATATTTGATATCATCTGAGATAGTTTTCTTTAGACAAATCGGTAAATTTTAAAAGTTATTTTTCATTGCTAATTATAAAAAGCTGGTGGATCATGCTTGTGAAATTAAATATATAAATTATTTGATTTCCATATAATGCTCGTGAAAACCATTCAAGGCTTTCAAATCGTATTCGCATGTGGGGCGAGTGCCGATAGCTCTGTACCACAAGAATGGGGTTTGAAGTCTCGAGTGAGAGACGTCCAGTACTTACGCCTAATGCTCTTCCCCCTTCCGCAACTTCAGTGCATATGGGCCGCGAAAATGAACGACTGCTATGAACACAGGCCAGTGATCCTGATGACACATCCGCACAACAAAAAAGGATGGAACTGAGGAGAAAATTGTGGGAGGCTCTTGGAATGATGCAAGATGAAGATGGGCTGAGATATTTTGAATTTTTTTAAATTACATCTTAGACCCCTATCTGGTAGGGGTTCTAAGTTTTTATATTTTTACATTTTGTTTCTTGATATTTTTTTACCTTATTCTATATATATATATATATATATATTTTTTTTAATGTCTTTTAATTTTCCAGGTTTTCTACTTGCGAGAACTCCATATTTATTATTTATTCAATTATTATTGTACTTTGTCTTCAGTAACTTTTTATATGTATTATTGTTTTATTTGGTTTAGTATTATTGTACCACTTTGTCGCCAACATTTTTTTAATAATGTCGTCCAGTGGTCACTTAATAAAAAATTGAAAAAAAATTGGCTAACTATATATATTTTTAAAAGATGGGCTGCAACCTTAATGTCACTGTGGCATAATTTATCGGCAGCGACTGCTGTTATTGCTGATATTTTTTATATTACACGCTATCCTCGATGCCATTGTTCCATTGCAAATAAATGCTTTCTGTAAAATTTACTGTAAACGTGTGTTTCAGCTCCGTCTTCAAGGACGCGCAACGCCTTTACGAGGCATCGTAGACCACATGTCGCATGCACGTTTTCGGCGTAATTTTACATAAGGTATGTGCAGGCGGTGTTTGTGGGGGGTTTTTCAGACTCATCCTGTATAGAGAGTGTAATTGCATGTCAGAATTATGAATTTACCCGTTTTCGAACGATACAACAAAAATTAACTAACTTGCATACGTCACGGAATGAGATGCCGATATCCTTGGTGCAGATGGCTGCGTGCTGGCGCACGGCGCGGAGGATCCCGGGTTGGAGTCCCGGACAAGGAATGTGTGATGGTTTGTATGCGCCGATGTTGGTCACATTACCGTTCGAAATTGCAACTTTAAGTGTGTCGGAGTTGTCAACAATGTCTAAACAAAACAAATAAACTGAAAAAGAATAGTCGTGGTAGCGTAATTGTAACACGCTGGACTCTCATTCGAGAAGGAACCCGGGTTTGATTCCCGGCCCAGCCATTCTCACTTTTCTCCATGTTTTTTCTGATCACTCCAGGCGAATTCCGGGTTAATTCCTCAACACACGCGACGCCCCCCTCCCTCCCGAAATTCCTGGATATCAGTGCTGCTGGTTCCGTGTATAATGACACAAGTAACAAAACCAAACTGCGGGAATGAGATATTTGTTTGAATTAAAATAAGAATACATACTTCATGACGTATGTGTAATATAGAAAATTTTAAAACATTTTTAGTTGTTGACTATATAGTCTTATATGCACAATTTTTATTTGTGGTTATTACATATATGTTTTTAATTGCTCAGAATGCCTTTAATTGAATAAAAGCCTTAATATAAGATATATTCTTGAAGCAAATTTTCCCCTAAATTGGACCACTTGCAAGATTGTTATAAATTAACTTTCTTTTCCCCCTATTAAAGAGTTTTGCATTTTTTTGTTACTCGTAACGTTACCTGTTGTATAAACATAAACTGAACAATGATGCCACATGCATTTATCAGAAAGTATGTTTATGAGTTCAAAAACAATTTGTAATTACTGATACCGTGCCGATGTAAGCGACTTTCATCTCTAACAAGATGACGGAAGCGAGATGCGCACGTAGAGCATTATCCCCTCTGGACTTACGAGCCGAGTGCATAATGTACTAAAAGACTCTGAGGAAGCTCGTGACATTATTAAAAATATAGAAGAGATTGTAGACGCGTGAGTACCTACTCTCCTGGACGCGGCTGGAGATTAGCGGAAGCCACACTGCAGGTTTCCGCCCGCCAGGATAAGCTTCTGTGCGAGTTCTAGACTCGAATAGAAACTGGGAGGGTCTTCTTCTGAATAACGAAAAAGGATAGTGCGCGAGGGGAGAGGAACGAAAATAGAATTCAGAGCCGGGATAACACACCAATGGACATCAAAGAACGTCGGGACTTTAACCGATTCTGCCGATGAATGCGTGTAGATGCTTCGAGCCATATCCGGTGGAATTCGGGGAAATGTTATAAAAATGTATTATCAAGTCATGGAACAGTATAATAGCATCAGAGATTTAGCTCCTCCGTCAGACACGACAGGTCTGTCCTTCTGAGAGAACAGCTGGATCCATATTCTGTCCCTTCGCATTATCATATGAACGTTCTATCAAGCATGCCGATTTTTAATCATTTCGGCATCACATTTATTTCCGACGGTGTCTGCCTCGTTTATTGACTGTCACTGCCCACTAGAAGAGAGCCTAAAGTTATTTTTCATATGATATTCGTACCACTTATTTGTAAACCTGCATTTCAACAACGTAATGTGTTTTCCTCAGTGTCACACTTAAAGTACGAACGCAGCGCCTTTTCCATCTTTAAAATATTAATACTTCTTTTATCCTGAGCTTCTTCTGTACAGGAAATCTAAAGTGCGTGTGTGTATATATATATGAATATATATGTATATATATTAATTTATTTGTAAGATATTTTTTTTCAATGGGAAACTGTAGAATGCATATTTATATATTCTACAGTTTCCCACTGAAAACAATATATATTGTAGAATATATATTCTACAGTTTCACATTAAAAACCATATATATATATTCTACAGTTTCCAATTTAAAAACATAGATATATATATATTCCACATTTTCCCATTGAAAAACATATCTTAAAAATTTTGCAACTGAAAGATTTTCGGGTAAATTTAAGCTACACTAACCATCAACTAAAAATATATAGTGTTTCCGCGTTTTAAAATTTTTTAAATTTTTTCTGTAAGTAAAGAATTTTGTGCTTAATTTTTTTCTTGGTTTGTTCTACGTTTGCAATTTTATACTGTTGTGAATTTTTATGGGGACAAGAAGAGTTCCTTTTGGGAAACTCGACCGTAAATCTTAATAAAGAATTTCTGTAGGAGAAAGGAGGAAAATCACGGGTAGAGAAGGAAAGCAGTACCAGAAAAACCTTCTTTAAAACGCATAAATTTAATCCCTGAAGAGAAGAAGATGGTTCTGAGGTTTCTAATTCCCGGTATGAGTGCCCGGTGTCTTTAATTTCATTTCAGATTCGCGCAAATTTGGACATTAACGCTGAAAGAGAAACAGATATTTCTTTCGCAGTTCCATTTACGCAGGAGTGCAAAGGTACTTTCATTAAAATGTGAAAAGCGTGCCCTTTTCCGAATATAATTAGAATTTAGTCAATAACGTACAAGTACTTAGAAAAAAGTTTCCAAATTTTAATTAGAAGAAAAAAATATGCAACGTTAAAGGAAGTGAATATTCTTGCAATTTCGTTAAATATGCATTTATATACAAGACCTTGGCTTAAAATTTTTGAATATGAGTTAATATCACATGGCTTTGAGAGATGTTACTTAAGTTTTGTAACCGCAAGCCAGGGACACTAACGTGAAACAGAAAATAGATAGGAATATTTTTTCTTTGTTGGTTACTACTCATTACGTCCAACCAAGACGAGACTTCATCTAATGGCCCCGTAATGGTTTGAATGTAATATACATTTACTTATCAACATTTATTACATTTTTAGTGTTAAAGAATATTGTAACTGTCAAAACTGTTGTAAAATGAAGTTATTAATTGCATTAGGAAAGTAGAATCACTTTCTGGAAGATCGGTTCCTTGAGGTAATAATGTCGTGTGGTTAGACCAGCCTCGGTTCAGTAGGCTTGAGCAGATGGCACATGTGATCTGGGCTCCGGTTATACCACTTTGTTAAGGGGTCTGTCTAGTAACAAACTTCTAACGCCTCAAGGTTACGTCTGTCTGTAAGAAGCATTGCAACGGCAATGTAAAATAGCATAAACAGGCTTTGCGCGCGTTCTGTTTCCTCGGAATTTTAGGCACTGACTATACAGTTTAAATACAGCAATCTGTTAAAAATATATATACAGCATTGTCGCTATAGTTTAAAAAAGAACGTTTTACAGAAGAATTAATATCGTAAATAAAGGATTACCCATAGCGATTTTTTTCTGACTTTTGACACTTTTCAACTACCACATTTGTTTCAATAATCAAATTTACAAATTGGCAACAAAATATTGACTTTCATTTCTGTCCTGAAAAAAAGACTTACCTGCATTGAAATATTCTCTAACTTTTTTTAAGAATTGAAATAGACACAATGGTCGACGATGAGACCCACGTGAGAACTACGAAGGCCTCTTAAGACCGTCGGCCATGACACAGTGTTCTGCACAAGTTCCTTCCAAAGAGAATATGAGATCTGCTATCAGGGCCTGCATGCAAGCATGTATGGGTGTTTATATGGAATAACCTGTCACGTGATAGTTGTTACCACACAGGTAAACGCTAGCACTTTTTTTTAAGTTTACGTCTGCAACTGTAGTTTTAGGACAGATTTGAGTCACATATTCTGCAATATCCGTTAATGTACGGATACTATATTATTGTTTATTTGTGATAATTGAAAATTTTTGTATTAAACAAACTTGGATGGTTACCATATATCACATTTTCAAATTTTTTTACTTACCAATCTCTTGACGCTTGTTTGATGGCCTCAAACCGCTGTTTCTCAAAATAAAGTAAATCGTCAGTAGGGGAACCGTGTCACTGCCCTATCCCTGATTCGCTCAAATTTCTACCTTTTAGAAAATCTCCACTGGAAATTGCACTTGGCCAAGTACCAGAGCGTTTGTTACAACTGCCAGCAGTCGGGTAAATCTTCCGTTGATCAATTCATACCAGCGGCCATGCAATCTTGCATGCAATCTTGTAAGTGAACTTCCAACGCAGCACGTGCACTTCACCGGGCGGTTATGATGTGGTAGCATACCTCCCTCGCGTCCGGGAAGCCGAGCCTGGCCGAGCAGAGCCGAGCCTGGTCGAGCCTGGCCGAGCAGGGTCGAGCCTGGCCGAGCAGAGCCGAGCCTGGCCGAGCAGAGCCGAGCCTGGCCGAGCAGAGCCGAGCACGTTGGAAGTGAATATTCCCTCGCCGTCTTCCACTGCCACTTCACGCGATACCGGAGCGCTAGCCGCAGAGTGCGGGAACAGCTGTGATATACACGATGTAACTTAACTTCATGCAGGAAATGAAGCCGCCCCATCTCTGGGCCTCAACAACCAGAAAACCCTGGTCACGTAATGTCCGGAAAAGCTATCTTGTATTACTAAAGCGACGTTGAAGTTAGGCACAGCAATGCCAGGCGTTAGAAATAATACAAACACATGAATGTACTTATTACACTTTATAAACAAAAGTATTGTTATTCAATACAAAAAGAAAAGCAGCGTAGTACATTCTACACAACAGTGCACTACAGTAAAGTAGTACCTCATGTCCCCATGAACCTAACTTCAACGTCACTTTAGTAATACAAGATTGCTTTTCCGGACTTTTGTCACTAGGATTTCCTGGTTATTCCGGTCCACAGATGCTGTGGCTTCATTAATTTTCTGCACGAAGATCAGACACATCCTGTATAATCAAGAACAGAATCTGAATTACGTAACATAATTCGGTGGGATTTTTTTTTCGATTAGATATTTGAATTACGGAGACTGGCGTACACAGTAATAGTCAATACAAAGTATAGTTTTCGAATAAAAAATTCAAACTGTTTAAAATAAAAAATCAGGGATGAAAACCACAAAATCAAAAATTATGCAAAAAATATTTATCTGCCTTAAATTTACAAAATAGCTGCTCGCTGTTCGATCGTGTCTAATTCATCGTTCGGCGCGATTCTCACGTGCACAAGTCCGGAAGCTACACCGCCGGGTATCACACCCGGTTCTTCTAGGTGGGAGGCCGAGGCGTGGAGTCTGACCAATACACTACCCTGCACGAAACTGAGAAAATCTTCCACACGTGCAGCATCAGTGCCAGGTGGTGGTGATAAACTTTAGTTCCCAAACTACACTGAAGAGCCAAAAAAAACTGGTACATCTGCCAAATATCGTGTAGCCCCCCCCCCCCCCCCCGAGCACGCAGAAGTGCCGCAAGATGACGTGGCATGGACTTGACTAATGTCTGAAGGTATGCAGGAGGCAATTCACACCATGAATCCTGCAGGGCAGTCCACAAATCCAATCTGCGCCGATTTGAGAAAGGGTTGCACGTCTGTCAAGTTTAATGATTCTCGTCAGTCGTCGTTTGTCCCGTTATTTCGCGTTTTTTTTCCCGGCCGCAGCGATGTCGAAGATGTGATGTTTTACCGGATTCCCGATATTCTCGGTACACTCGTGAAATGGTCGTACGCGAACATCTAAATATTATCGCTACCTCGGAGATGATATGTCCCATTTCTCGTGCGCCGACTATAACACCAAGTTCAAACTCACTTAAACTTGATAACCTGCCATTGTAGCAGCAGTAGCCCATCTAATTGGTTCCATACCTCTGTTATTTGCATACGCGCGCCTATACCAGTTTTTTTGGCTCTTCAGTGTACGTACATCACACAAGTATTAAATTAAACTAAATATTTGTTTGGATCTACGTTAATTAAACCATTTTGGTTAGTAAAAAAAGTTGAGCACGGCAAAGATTCGAACTTACGTAATCTGCGCCCGAGCACTACGTCTTGGCAAACTCTGTTGCTGCTGGAATTCGAACGTTTTTAAATACACACTTTTCAAATACAGGACAGCGTGTGCAAACCACTATTTAAAATTTTACAGCTTTACTTTTCAGTTCCCAGTTGAACTTGTTTTATCAGGGTGTTTATACCATTATTAAACATCACTAAATGAACTTACAAACACTGCTAATATCCTAAATGTCGCAAGAAAAATGCAAAAAAACATTTGAGCTGCACTTTCGAACGAAGGAAGTCAAATGAGAGGGAAAAAATATATTATGCAGTGGATTCAAAAGAATATTTTGTTGGCTTTGTAATTTCTTTTGGCCCAACACAGAGGTTCTGCTTGAGCCAGAACACTCCCGTCAGTATGAGGTACACTCGTGGGCCTCAGGTGAGGGCTCGCACGCAAAGTGAATGCCCCCTCGGGCAGGTGAGCACAGGGTGTGTCACCCACGATGGTCCTCAGTGCTAGGGGAGGAATATGACACGATCCCCACTGCGTGTCCGCCTCATGTTGTCGTTCGTGGCCTAGTTCTCGGGGCCGCGGTGGTGTAGTGGTTGGACTGCTACCAAGGCGAACCGGGTTTCGATCCCCGGCCGGGTCACTCCCGGGGTTTCACAAGTGGGAGTCGTGCCGGACGATGCCTCTCGTTGGCGGGTTTTCTCGGGGATCTCCCGTTTCCCCCCTCTCCAACTGGATGATGAATTTTGCTGCATGGCGCGGGTCAATGTTTAAAAGTACCGTTGCCGTTCCCGTCCAGTCACCCCATGTGTCGGTCTGATTTTAAAGACTTGTTCGACTCANTGCTGCATGGCGCGGGTCAATGTTTAAAAGTACCGTTGCCGTTCCCGTCCAGTCACCCCATGTGTCGGTCTGATTTTAAAGACTTGTTCGACTCAAAATGCGTNAAGTACCGTTGCCGTTCCCGTCCAGTCACCCCATGTGTCGGTCTGATTTTAAAGACTTGTTCGACTCAAAATGCGTAGCTGCAACGAGCACTCGCGCACGTGGGAGATTCGTTCCACTTAGGCAAGCTGGAAGGATGTCGTGTCTGAAGTCGAGTCCCCAGGTTTTCTTGGTGAGAGGTACGGAGGGTCATAGGGCAACAAAACAGGTGGTGTGACCTCACAGACGGGAGGCAACCCACACGACATCAACCAAACTGCAAAACTTCACCCATAATGTTTTTTCTGACGAGATGTCACAATAAAACTGAATAAGTAATCTGAACTACTGAAATTCTGTTCGCTGATAACTCAGTTAATAAGTTGCAAATGAATGACGAATAAATGTGACGAAATGGGATTCAGTTCCTCAGGGCAGTGGGAAACGGTGTAAATTAGTATGAAACATCGTTAAATCAGCAAATATATGCCACTTCTTTAATCAGCAACATTACTGCAACCACTGGAGAAGTTTCAACTTGTTACATCAAATGTAATTTATTTTTAACGCTTTAAGTATTATTTTTTCTTTTGATATCTGTAATTTTGATAATTGCGTTTTTTCTCTAGTCGTTGGAAACAATTGCATGGAGCGCTATTACTTGCTCACGTTTCAAATAAAGCTATGATTTAATTCAGTGTCCNAGTCGTTGGAAACAATTGCATGGAGCGCTATTACTTGCTCACGTTTCAAATAAAGCTATGATTTAATTCAGTGTCCACAATTTCATGTATTTTAATGAATTCAGTGAGTGANGATTTAATTCAGTGTCCACAATTTCATGTATTTTAATGAATTCAGTGAGTGAATTTCTTTCAGTAAAAATGGCAGCGACTTGGAAATATAGTTTGCTCTTTTAATACCATACAATATTCGCAATATTTACTTGATTTCCACTCGAGTTTGATTTTTCTATGGATACTTAAGTAAAAGAGTCGCAACAGTAACACATTAACGTTTCTAATAACTTCAATATCATCTAATGAACGCATTGAGACCAATCGCTAATTACACGACAACGCTTATTTATACTCGTAACGGAAGGATACAAACGGACAGAAAGACAAAAATAACCATGGCGTTCAAAAGTGCTCGGTTAACTGCGAATAGAGTGGATTATTTTTCAACTGTTGATTGCACAGCAACAACATGTGAAATATTAAGATGAAAACGTGTAAACGAACTTATGGCATTTTTTTAATACTTACATTTCTCATTTTTCTGACACGATTCGCTTTCCGTGAACATCAATGTCAACGTTAAGTGTGATTTAATCGTACCTGTCTTGGAGGAAGGGTAAATTTGAATTTAAAATTGTTCCGGTATATATTTGTAAAATTCTAAGGTTTGGGACTTTTTTTTCCTTCCCCCCCCCCTGCCCCTTTTCGCTGGAGAAATACCCCGAATTTATCCGAGCGCTGTACATATTCTCCACAAGTGCACCTCTGTCTGAAAAGCTGCTGCAACTTTCTCCTTCCTGGGTATCGCGCATCCTTAGGCAAATTGTAGATAGTAGAGGAGAGTAAGGTATTATGGAATACCATTTACATTTCTAAAAATAACTTTACTGGTGTTTGAATACAAATCCCCAAAATCATCATGAATACATACTATAACTAATTGTAATGAAATGTCACTTGAAAAAAAATACTATTTATTTTGTTGTTATAAAATAAATTATTTTAAAAAAAGTTACAAATGGAGGTTTATATGAGATAGTCGGGTAATATGGAATAGGTGGTTTAAACCATTGAAAAACTAATTAGACATTATAAAACATAGTTTTTTTTACTATAAAAACCATACTTTTAAGATTATGTGCAAGTAATTTCTGCTTCGAGTCTATTTACAAAAGTCATAGATATAATCTTCTTTCTCTGCTCCGGTACAGTCAACGTGAGCCCACAGAGAACAGTTGAAGCACTGAATCCAAATTTCCCCTACTTGATCTTCGGGGAATTTTCCTTTACAGAAGATGCATTCGGCGTCTTTGTTTTCCGGTTCCTTAGTTGATGGCATGAAGTCCATTACAGATGATACATCAGAATGGAACGATTCATCGCTGCTAACACTGGAGTCATCTCTAGTAGGTTTAGGTCTAGAAGGTCGGTCTACGTTTAATTTCTTAAAAGGTGCTCTTTGAATGTTCGGTTTCTTTTGTTGTTTTGAAGCTTTTGGTTCCTTCTTTTTGTCCTTTTCTTTCAGTTCATCCTCTAACTTTTTTTATATGGGTAGTAGGTTATTATAGAAGAAGATCAAGCTGTCCTGCCTCTATTTGACTTCTGCTTTTTTGGAGGTGGTGGTGATATCTCTATGGGTAGGACACAATTTTTTGACTTAGACGTATCAGGGATAACCACATCAGGACTCTTGGAAAATCAGGATTGAGGTGAATCAGAGCTTGTACGACGAACATGGAAGAGGGTCATTTGTTGGTCTCATAGTCTGAGGCCTAGGAACAGTGAGTGTAGAAGCAATAAAATCTTCACTGCTAAAAACATTTTTACTGACAGGATAAATACCAGTCACTTTGAAGCCGTTTACTGCTATGTCTCCACGTTGTACTTAAAGATAGGCCCTGCCAAACAGTTCCATCATATCAAAAATTCTCAAGGTCCTTGAGTTATGCCTTAAAAAAGATCTCACTTCCTCACTATGGTAAGACTTTAATGGACCCATAAAGGTTTTATCCAAGGGTTGGATTTTATGCGAACAATGGTGGGGGGG
>NQII01002893.1:112515-196132 GCA_002778355.1 Clitarchus hookeri | reverse complement strand
AATAACAGAATAATTATGTTTTGTTTCCATTCCAATGGATTTAGCTTTTAAAACAATGTACTTTGGTTTTAAATTAGGCTATATTACTATTTACACAATTAATAAATATTGTTTAGCTATCAATATTATACTGAAAACTCATTTTTTAACTTTATTTTTATTCAGTATATTTTTTCGGGTTATGTGGAATACTATACTTTTACGTCGGGTATTATGAAATACCTTAGTATTCCATAATACTCGACACGCCATCTTGGAAAATTAACCTTTAAACTGATGTACAAAACATTGTCAGCTAAAAAACGATCACAGTATAACAAACTAAAATTCTTTTAGTGTACATTATGCTTAACATCAATGTTCAAGTCACATGTGTACTAGAAGGTTAAAATGTTTGAAAACTTACCTGCAAAAACTCATGAAAATCACAAAACACACTTTGTTCTGTAGCGAGTGGCACGACAACAACAAGCGGTCAACTCTCGCTGCACTGCATCATGGGAGTCTTTCTTGAGTAGTTCGTGGCATTCCCACGCGATAGCAGCACCAAACAGAGCCGAAACCTCAGCATTCGTTATTTCCCGACTATTCCATAATACCCTCCTCTCCTTTAAAGTTGCCGTGAAGCTAATGCGCCGGTTAACTGATACAATGAAATTGTTTAGAAAAATCTATTAAGCTATAGGCTGCCCACGGTAAGGAGAGCACCTTTGAAGGCCCTACTTAAGATCTACTCATACACACGTCATGAGTCTCTTCATCTTATTCATGCTTGAGTCAAGTGAAACTGGGAAATTATTAGAAAAGTACGTACTCGACAACATTAGCTCATGCTTACACTTACATGCAGCATCAACAAAANAGTTGCCGTGAAGCTAATGCGCCGGTTAACTGATACAATGAAATTGTTTAGAAAAATCTATTAAGCTATAGGCTGCCCACGGTAAGGAGAGCACCTTTGAAGGCCCTACTTAAGATCTACTCATACACACGTCATGAGTCTCTTCATCTTATTCATGCTTGAGTCAAGTGAAACTGGGAAATTATTAGAAAAGTACGTACTCGACAACATTAGCTCATGCTTACACTTACATGCAGCATCAACAAAGCATAAAGGAAAATAAATAATTTCAGTATTCTCAAATGTTTAACCTAGCATGACCTTAATTTCACTTTAAGACGAGGAACTACTTTCCCTCCGTTGTCACTACCAACTTAACAGAGCACGTGCTACTCAGTGTGTCCGTTAAAATACTGTGCATGTAGGGGCAGTGAAATTTTTCAAACGTTGATTGCAAGCACGCGCTGTTAACCGTGAAGGCATGTTCTCAGTGCAGGAGGTTCTACTCGTTACCGGTCCCTGATGTTCGCTCATAAATATGAAGATATTGACCATAGAGTGATGGAGTGGGCTACGGACACACCTCGGTGTGTTAGGAGCACAACGATGTGACTGGAGGTGGCGCGGTGACGTCACTGAAGGTGGCGCTACGGTCTCTCCTAGTCCTCGTGTGCGCATGCGCGTGCGTCTGGTTGATAAGGCCGTTAAGCGCCACTTGCACCGGCATGTGCTTTCTTTATTGCTGTGACTCGCCTCACAGTGGTTCGCGTACGTTCGGATACAGAACGAGTCTGTACTCAATGGAGTGGCGTGTGTTTATTTTCCGCACGTTCTGGAAAACTGAGTCCATAAAGGCGTGCTAGTACACCGTTTGGAAGCGGGAAAACACCTGCAATGTCGTTCATTCAATACTTGAGTGAGTGGGTGAAGATATTTGGGTGGCTCTTCTTTTCGAAATCTTAAGTGAGTGAGTGAAGANCATTCAATACTTGAGTGAGTGGGTGAAGATATTTGGGTGGCTCTTCTTTTCGAAATCTTAAGTGAGTGAGTGAAGAGATTTGGATGTCTCTTAACATCGAAGTCTTGAGAGCCGATTAGGGTGAATCGAGGTGAGGATGGAGCAGCGCCGGAGTGAAATAGCGGGGGAAACGTGAGATCCCTGGGAAAACCCGCCGACCAGCGGTGTATTCCGACACGATTCCCAAATGCGAAAAACCGGGGGGCGAACCCGGTTCGCCTTAGTGGGAGGCGAGCAGTGTAACCGCTACACCACCACGGGCCGTTCAATATTAGGTGTAGAAACTGGAAACAAGGTTGACTTTGTTGGATGTGCACGTGGAAGGACGTCCGAAACTGCCGATACGCAACGGTGCAGGAAGTGAGAAGCAGTTTGCTAGCCTCACCGAAGAAGTTGTTGCGAAGACTGTCGCAGGAAATGGGAGTTTCCACAAGTGCATGAAAACAAGCTGCCAACAAAAAAAGCGGCATGCCTATCGTGTTACTGATGTGCAATAATTGTAATGTTCCGACAAAGCGGAAGGAGTCAGTTTTTGTCATTCGTTCCAGCAGTTTGTCAATGCACATCCGGGAATTTTTGATTACACTTGGTTGTCCGACCAAACGTGGTTCCATCCCAGTGGAGCCGTGAATTCCAAGAATACCCGGCTTTGGACTTCTGAGAATTATCGCACTGTACTTGAAACACCTCTTCACGATGAAGAAATTGTTGTGTGGAGCGCTTCACCAAGGCGCCGCATTATTGGATCCATCTCTGACAACACAACAGTGGAATCATCCAAGAGTGTGTGAATCAGTTGGATCATTTATATCTATAAATACTACATTATCGGGAGCGTACTTATACATAAAAATATAAATCACAAAAATTCTAAATTAGTTCCATTTCATTTCACCTCATAAGTTCATTTTGAAACATAATTTGCATGCAACCAGGGTGAACGGAATAATAAATGTACATGGAATATTGTCACCTCTCAANTCATTTTGAAACATAATTTGCATGCAACCAGGGTGAACGGAATAATAAATGTACATGGAATATTGTCACCTCTCAAGCATCCTCATAGTCAAATAATGTCCCATAGGTAGACGGTAAAGGCCACTTCTGGCAGATACTCCAAAGTAAACAGCTTATGGCTCAATGATTGGGTCATAAATTTTGATTCAGTNCAAAGGCCACTTCTGGCAGATACTCCAAAGTAAACAGCTTATGGCTCAATGATTGGGTCATAAATTTTGATTCAGTTCTTGAGTTCACCACAAAGAAACGACAGGGACGTAATGAAACCTTTTCCGTAAGTTTCAAAGTGTCAATTGTCACAAGAAATTCGTAACTACTTTCAAGCCATAAAATTGTCTCTTTTGTAACACCAGAAATGAAAAATTGAAGTTAAAGGGTTAGGAAGTGTTGAAATGCGAATTGGCTGAAGTCAGTGTTTGGCGTTGCAGACAATCAGACGGAGTATGCTCCATTCACGGTTTCTTCAAACTTTTCTGAAGTCCTGCTGAAGACCGNAGTGTTGAAATGCGAATTGGCTGAAGTCAGTGTTTGGCGTTGCAGACAATCAGACGGAGTATGCTCCATTCACGGTTCCTTCAAACTTTTCTGAAGTCCTGCTGAAGTCCTGCTTCCAGGGTATTCCTCCGTATAATGCAAGGAGTTTAACTGAGTCTAAACAAATTACACCAAACGGAATGCACACCGCATTCGTGCGCAATCAGTGTAATAATATATTGTATAAGTACTATTTCTAACTGGGCATTACCAACACACCCGTCTTTCTCTTTTCATTCATATTAATTATAAATTCCATAAATAAAATGTAAGTACAAGTTTAAATGTATCAAAAAATAAGGTACTTTTATGTTAACNATTAATTATAAATTCCATAAATAAAATGTAAGTACAAGTTTAAATGTATCAAAAAATAAGGTACTTTTATGTTAACACTTGTGTTACATAATATATATAGGCAAAAACCAAACACGTCTTACATGCGGTGAGTTTTCAAAATTTCGATTCAAAACGTGTGAAGAGACAGCAAATAGACTATACTAAGGCCACCCAATTTTCGCGAAAAGATTTCTTGACAAGTTTTTTTTCCTCAAAATACTTTGACTCCGATCCACTTGCGCGATTGGGTAGTTTCACCTGCTATGCGTCTTGCGAGCCTGACCACGATTCACAGACTTCCAGTGCCGGAGTNATGCGCGATTGGGTAGTTTCACCTGCTATGCGTCTTGCGAGCCTGACCACGATTCACAGACTTCCAGTGCCGGAGTAACTTGATCCTCATTGGCCCAGTCTTCGACGAAAGTGCGCAGCCGATAACGGGAGGAAAACTGCGGGCGCGCAAGTAAGGATATTTAAATCTACCTTCCGTGGAGTTATTTTCGCGAAAATCGGGTGGCTCAAACCATGCCCCATTCCTTGGTGTTGTCTTTGGGCTGTAGCCATCAGGCCACAGTGGTTGAGAAAGGAACACGGAAAAGTCTTGGGAGGAGGGGGAGGGTGCTAGGAGTGCGACAGGCTAGCAGTGACGTCACGGGGAGAGCAGGCTGGGTCGATAGCGGGCGCCTCCCGGTCCGGGAGAGGGTGGCAGTTGCAGAGTGGTTGTCGAGGAGGAAGAGTTGTAATGGTTAGCGTGGGAGGCGGTCACTTCACACCTCGGAGAGGCCGTCTCGCCCATTCGACCTCACCAACAGCTGATCGCAAGCGGCACATTACTCCGCCTCGCCGACGAAGCTCGCCTTTTGTTGCTCCGTACACAACGACCGCTGCTGTTTTTCTACTTTAATTCTCTCGCTCGCCTGCCTCTTGCTTGTCTCAGGCTGTGCTCGTGTGAGTGAAGAGATGTCTTGACAGCCGATGAGGGGGTGATTGAGGCGAGTATGAAAAAAGCCGGAATGAAAGGACGTGTTAAACGGGAGATCCCTGAGAAAACCCGCTGACCAGCTGCATCGTCCGGCTCGATTTCCACTTGCGCCCCGTCCGGGGATTGAACCCGGTTCGCCTTGGTGGGAGGCGATCAGGCTATCCGCTCAGCAACCACGGCCACGCTGTGTTCGAAGTTAACACTTAGAATACGAAGTGTTTTTGAATAACATGTTGGAATTAAAACCACAGTATCTTGTAACCAAGCAGAGTAACGCGATGCGGTCGGCGGCGCCTATATAAGACAACACCCGTCTGGAAAAGTTGCTAGATCGGTTATTGCTGCTACAATGGTAGGTTATCAAGATGTATGTGAGTTTGAACGTGGTGTTATAGTCGGCGCACGAGAGATGGGACATAGCATCTCCGAGGCAGAGATACCGTTTGGATTTTCGCGTACGACCATTTCACGAGTGTATCGTGAATATCGGGAATCCGGTAAAACATCAAATCTTCGACNTTCGCGTACGACCATTTCACGAGTGTATCGTGAATATCGGGAATCCGGTAAAACATCAAATCTTCGACATTACTGCGGCCGGAAAAAGATCGTGAAATAACGGGACAAACGACGACTGACGAGAATCATTAAACGTGACAGACGTGCAACCCTTTCTCAAATTGGCGCAGATTTCAATGCTGGGGCATCAAAGAGTGCCAGCGTGCGAACTATTCAACGGACCATCATTGATATGGGCTTTCGGAGCCGAAGACCCAATCGTGTACCGTTGTTGACTGCACGACACAAAGCTTTACGCCTCGCCTGGGCACGCCAACACCGCCATCGGACTGTTGATGACTGGAAACACGTTGCCTGGTCTGACGAGTCTCGTTTCCAATTGTATCAGGTGGATGGACGTGTACGGGAATGGAGACATCCTCATGAATCCATGGATCCAACATGTCAACAGGGGACTGTTTAAGCTGGTGGAGGCTTTTTCATGGTATGGGGCGTGTGCAGTTGGCGTGAAATGGGACCCCAGATATGGTCCATACCGTATAAGTAGGCTCTTTCTGACAGTCAGTGAGTGGCAACTTGAAGTATACGAAACAAACAAGGTGCAATTTACAAAATCCTGTATCAGCTGATGCACGAACGAACAAAAGTTAAAATTATGTTGGTTATTCTGAGTGCACTGCCGATGCACATCAGAAAAGCAGAAAATACGCTGACAAGAAAGAGTTCTTGCATTTATTAATACATTTGATTTTATAAGGTCGCAAAACAATGGTTGTTAGTGTTAAAAACTAAACTTTGTGGTAATGTAGTTATGTTTAGGTGATCAAAATGAAATGTACAATAGAACGATACGACGTGGAAAAGTTTTCTGAAGTTGTGCTAACTTCAGAAAGCTTTTTCACGTCGTATCATCCATCTCCAACCTTGCTTTCATCACGTCCTTAATATTAATTGCAAAAGCATACAGAAATATTGCATAATATTGTTTAATTATTTTTTCTAATAATTTGACGAAACGACAAACATTTGAAATATATTTCCAGCCCGTAACATAAGAATTATGAACTTCAAAATATACGCTATCTGTTTACCATAAAAAGAGTTGCTCAAACTTCGCCGTGACGTGCTGCGCGCTATCTATCGGATATTCTGCGAGGTATTACCAGCCAGAAATGAACCTCTTTCCTCTTCGATATATAAAAAATTTACAAACATATGCCAATAGTTATATTTTTCCACGAGCTCTGCATTATTTTTAAAGTAACATATATTNAACATAAGAATTATGAACTTCAAAATATACGCTATCTGTTGACCATAAAAAGAGTTGCTCAAACTTCGCCGTGACGTGCTGCGCGCTATCTATCGGATATTCTGCGAGGTATTACCAGCCAGAAATGAACCTCTTTCCTGCGCGATATATAAAAAATTTACAAACATATGCCAATAGTTATATTTTCCACGAGCTCTGCATTATTTTTAAAGTAACATATATTTCATGTACAACGATTTGGAGTACAAGTCATTCATATTCGGCCGGTAATCGTTCGCCTACGTAAATTATACGCCATTTTGTTCNTTTCATGTACAACGATTTGGAGTACAAGTCATTCATATTCGGCCGGTAATCGTTCGTCTACGTAAATTATACGCCATTTTGTTTTCTCGAAACCCATATCCTTGATTCCGTAGAAAGTGAGACACGCGTGAATAGTTTTTAAGCAATTCTAACGTTATTCCACGTCACATATTTCCAACTCGAATATATTAGCTGTAACGTCCAAAGTGTGATAATAGATGCAACATACCGNTAACGTTATTCCACGTCACATATTTCCAACTCGAATATATTAGCTATAACGTCCAAAGTGTGATAATAGATGCAACATACCGCCTCGCAAATGTTAACCCAAATTCACTATCTCGGACAAATTAAAAAAGAGTTATCAAATATCTAATTATTTGCAACATTTTATATTTTTAACTTTATAACCTACTTATATTTTTAGACAGACGTCAGTCTTAAAAAATCTTAAAATTTATTTAGCATTACAGTACAATGAGAAGTGGATTAGCTGACAGCGTGTTGATAAAAAATGCAGCCCCGACTTGGCAGATGGATACGTAGTCAGATGTAAACAGTGACACTGTCAAAAAATTGCCTTCTTATATGGTACAGAATATACGTCTCTCCACCGCCTCGCACTCCTATGGATTTGTGGACTATAGGGNCTACTTATATTTTTAGACAGACGTCAGTCTTAAAAAATCTTAAAATTTATTTAGCATTACAGTACAATGAGAAGTGGATTAGCTGACAGCGTGTTGATAAAAAATACAGCCCCGACTTGACGGATGGATACGTATAATGTATTCACGGTAACTTCAAGATTTTCTGAAACCCTGCTAAATATCTACTTTCAGGGAGCCGATTATNGCTTCTTTGTTTTCCAAAGCCGTGCTTAAGATCTATTTTCGGGCTAGGTATTATGTATACTTTCATCAAACAAGGGGAAAAACGCAAAATTATAAAAGAAAAAAAAATCATCAAAGGGAAAACATACTGTATTTTTGCGGGGAACAGAAAATAAAAATAAATATTTGTAATATATAACAATAAAATCTTTGTACAATAGTTGTACCTGAAAACATAAATATATTAGTTTAAAATGTTTACATCCGTTACAAATAACGTAACGAAACTCAATTTCAAATACTTTACATAACAATTATTTGGTACTGGCCAATATCAACATACTTTTTTTCCTCTCTGTTTCTTATTAATATTTAGTATCGAAAACATTGTATAATTTATAAACAAAATATAAGTGAAAGTTTCATCTAACAACAAAAATAGGTCCTTAAGCGTAACCGTAAGTGCAAAACGTTTTTGTTTCTTGATTTGTCCAAGAAACAACTTCGGGTAATTTAAAAAAAAAAATGTGGAAATACTATGAATAAATAATACTACGATAGAATTTCAGCGGTGACATAATTTTGTTTCTAATAAGTCTGAATGATTATCCAGTCTAATGTAAAGCCTCAAATAACCCCTACTTATTCCTGTCACAGTTATCGCAGTTTATTTTGGAATGTTTACGCTAACGTAATATTTATTTGTTTTATTTATTATTTAT
Organism: Clitarchus hookeri; assembly: GCA_002778355.1. Taxonomy (NCBI): domain Eukaryota; kingdom Metazoa; phylum Arthropoda; class Insecta; order Phasmatodea; family Phasmatidae; genus Clitarchus; species Clitarchus hookeri. The sequence continues at coordinate 187,739 of NQII01002893.1, read as the reverse complement.
TTGTGGCAAATATATTTTATTTGCTCCAGCTCTTACTCATAATATTAATTACAAGTTTGTTTTAACCTCAGAAAACTTATTTTTATGTAATAATATTTGCAAGTCTTTCTGTTTCAGTCACAAAGTTTAATTTTACGTGAGCCGCTTTGCATAGAGGAATTTGTTGACTGGTTGCTATGGTAACGCAAGACTTGTGTGTAAAATACGACGCTACCGTCTCGTGATTGGCGCGACGTTTAGAGGCGTCGTTTAAGTATGCAGTTTTTAAGGCTTTCAGCCATCTTGGTTTTTTCCGTCGGGCAGGTGATGACCTAGTGGGTCGTCGGCCTGAGAGATATTTTAATTTTGCAGGTTGATTGGCCGAGTCCCATGCAGGAATGCAGACTGCCGTTAGGGCGAAGACGCGCGGCATATGAACAGGAATAATGTAAGTCTGCACGCGCTACCCACGTGGATTATTTTAAAGCCAAGTTTGAGCTACTGCGCTTGCGCGTGTTACGGCAAGGACTTGGCCGCGTGTCCAAGGCTCGACAGCCCCCCACGACCAGCGGAACCAGCTACCGAGGATCTCGAAACTTGCTGCAGTAATCAAGATTTATTTTAAGTTTAAGTACGAGTAATTTTCGACACAGAGATTACCCCCGTAAAAAGATTTAAGATCTCTGAGAAATTAATCTGTCTTACGCTACGCCATCTTGGATAGTCAGTTAATTAAAGTCGCTCTACCTGTATGCCTACGCAGCCCCTGAACTGAGTACTCGTGTTCTCCCAGCTGAGTTGGTGTGGGAAAATTACTCATTAATTGCACTTACATATTATGAAATAATTTTAAAGAAACTGAAAATGCAAGTAAGACATATGCACGATAGGGCTAACACTCATAGTTACGGCCACACAAAGTACAGTAAATTTTTAAAACACAAAAAAAGAGCTGCTACTTAATACTCGGTATTTGCGCAGGTATTCACTTATTCCGCGATGTTTCAACCAAAGTATTTTATTTTTCAATTAAATCACATTTATTTCCACTCGCGTATCTTGTGAGCATTTCTTCATGATCGGTAGCTAGTGGTAGTTTTTATCTGTGTCTTTCTAGTGTCTCTTGTATGTTGTTGATAGACTACCGGAGATTGCCTGTTGCAAGTATCCCAGAGCTACAAATATCTTCGCTAAGACACATAAGGTGGTAAGATTCGATCAGGTTGAGTTTGTATGCAACGTCGCCTGTATAATAGTATGTGCTATACGAAAGTTAAATTTTCATTTTTCAAAATATCATCACATAGGATTTGAAGCTGCTGCTTGATGTAGTTTGTACATTTTGTAGATGTAGTATGATTATTTTTATATATCTCAATTTACTGATAAAGAAATTAACTTATTTAATATAAAAGTATATTTAACTCCCAATCAAAAAGTTTGTTTCGTATGTAACCAGTTAGTACATTTTGGGATACAAAAAATTTTTAGTGTGTCGATTAGCCCAGGTGCTTCACTCAAAGGCGTTTACGCCTAAAACCGTTTGCCCAAACTGATGTTCAGCCATCTTGGTATTCAGTTTAGAAGGCTTTAAACTAACAAGCGTTTTACCTTAATGAACGTCACTTAGCCTGAAAGACGTTTAGCATACAGGCGTTTTCCCTAGCAGAAATTTCGCGAGGATAGTGTTAAACCTAACGGCAGTTTTGCACGCATTTAAAGTTACTTGATTTTAGGCTAAACGATGGGCATCTGTTCATATGAGACACCTGAATGGTACTTAGCTTAGTTATACGTAAAGAAAGTCAGTGAGTTCTCTAAACCTCAAACCGAATTCATATCGCTAAACAATGAAATTAATTGAGTCCCAAACGTTAAATCTACATTAAATTTATCTGAAATAAACTGCACGCAATGTAAAATTTTAACTGTAAAAAAAATATCTAAATTAGCAACAAAAAAAAGTCATGAGCTAGTAAAACCTGCTTCTCCAGAATCGCTTAAACATCTCAGATTGTTGTAGTGATTGATAACTGTTATAACTGGGATTTCGACTACATTTCAAGTGAATCACATCACTCTGAAATAATGGTTCCCGAGGCACTCCACTTACCTGCCAGCTGGTAGCAAGCATCTCATTAATTGAATTTACGGAATAATTTCACTGATTGAAACAGCTGATTCAACACTGGAGTGCATTAACTGCTCGAAGCAGCAAAAAAGGAACACGTTTCTCGCAGCTTTCATCGCAGTTAAGTGCAGAGCGCGGGTCCCGCTTTTTACTAAAGGCACGTCGTCTCATTAATGAGACAGCTCTCTTAGCGCAGTCCGGATTTAGGGCTAGGCCTGAAAAGGCGGTGGGGAGAGGAACTCAGTATTTACAACGACACGAAGAATATCTTCGAGGCCAAATTAATTACGGCCCGGAACGACGGTCACGTGTGAGAAGTGAAATTACGACGGATAATTACTTTCGCGGAGAAAATTATAGCTTGGCGACTTCACTTTTAAACTGGCGGTTACGTGCCGCAGAGTTTATTAACTTACACGACATTTTTCAACCAGCATATAAGCATTTTTAATTCCACCTTAATTGGGTTGGTCGATTGAGAGAGGGGAGAGGGGAAAGAGAACAAATATCTCTTTCGCTGTACATAATAAAGACTTTAAACCTTACCCCAGAATGACTTAGAGGCAAACGTTCCTTTTTCTGTCGAATATCGACTTCGTGGCAAATTTGCCTTTTTTTTTTTGTTCTGTCGAAGAACTCTTCACACTAGTTAACGCTTACACGTGTTTGGAGAGTAGCTTGGGACGAAATTAATTCATAAAATTTACTTGTATTTGTGAAAAACAATAATGAAGGTGTGCGAATTACCACTGGGTTAGTATTTTTCCCTTACTAACGCAGCACAGCGGGTATCGTACTGTTTATTAGCGTCCACGAGTTTGAATTGCGTGTTGCCCTGAGACGCGTGATATTGTGACTTGTGTACTGGCACAATTTTTGTTGTTAATGTAAATTAATTAGGAAATATATCTATCCGTATAATTTTATTACGATTATAACTATTCCATGATATTGTAATAATTTCTCTATACCAGAAGAACTGCGTGTGATTTCTGTACAGAAATAATTTAAAGTGTTTCGAAAAAGAAGGATTCGTGACTGTGACTTGAAAATATCGTCCTGTGTCTCCAACAGCCACAGCTCGGTCACCACGTCGTCCTCCTGGAGATCGACCAGCATCGCAGTCGAAGGTGAAGTGCGAACACCTGTCTGCCAAGTGTNTAACTCCTAGGGTGATTTTTCAAAGGTTCTTTTCAAAAGTATCGAAGATACCGTGAATGGATTATAGTCAGATGTAAACAGTGGCGCTGTCAAAAAGTGGCCTTCTTATATGGTACAGAATATACGTCTCTCCACCGCCTCGCACTCCTATGGATTTGTGGACTGCCCTGCAGGATTCATGGTGTGAATTGCCTCCTGCTTACCTTCAGACATTAGTCGAGACCATGCCACGTCATCTTACGGCACTTCTGCGTGCTCGCGGGGGCCCTACACGATGTTAGGCAGGTGTACCAGTTTTTTTGGCTCTTCAGTGTATTTACTAACTATGCAGCGTGTAGATCACGTATAAAGTTAAATATAATTGATTATACCAGTATGGTAGGAAACCGGAAACAATTCATGTGTAAATACTGTTTTTTTTCTCTTCAAAACTGAGTTATGGGGAAGGGTTTGCAAGCACCAGAGGTGGCAAATTCTCTACACCTTTCCCCTGGAGGACACCCCTGGACGCTATAAACAACACACTGAACTAGTGTGCCGGCTTTTGCAAGTGCTGCTGCAGTGAAAGCCCAGTCATGGTTGCTTCCTTGTTTTCCAAAGCCGTGCTTAAGATCTATTTTCGGGCTAGGTATTATGTATACTTTCATCAAACAAGGGAAAAAGCGCAAAATTATAAGATAAAAAAAATCATTAAAGGGAAAACATAATGTATACCGAAGATCTCAAAAATTGCTGCAGTAATCAAGATTTATTTTAATTTTAAGTACGAGTAATTTTCGACACAGAGATTACCCCCGTAAAAAGATTTAATATTTCTGAGAAATCAATCTGTCTTACGCTACGCCATCTTGGAAAGTCAGTTAATTAAAGTAGCTCTACCTGTATGCCGACGCAGCCTCTGAACTGAGTACTCGTGTTCTCCCAGCTGAGTTGGTGTGGGAAAATTACTTATTAATTGAACTTACGTATTATGAAATAATTTTAAAGAAACTGAAATTGCAAGTAAGAAATATGCACTCATAGTTACGGCCACACAAAGTACAGTAAATTTTTAAAACACAAAAAAAGAGCTGCTACTTAATACTCGGTATTTGCGCAGGTATTCACTTATTCCGCGATGTTTCAACCAAAGTATTTATTTTTCAATTAAATCACATTTATTTCCACTCGCGTCTCTTGTGAGCATTTCTTCATGATCGGTAGCTAGTGGTAGTTTTGATCTGTGTCTTCCTAGTGTCTCTTGTATGTTGTTGATAGACTACCGGAGATTGCCTGTTGCAAGTATCCTAGAGCTACAAATATCTTCGCTAAGACACATAAGGTGGTAAGATTCGATCAGGTTGAGTTTGTATGCAACGTCGCCTGTATAAAACTCACTAAGTTCAAGATTTTTTTATAGCAACAGGCTTCCATGGGCTGCATGTAATTATCGGGACTACATTTTCAATAGTATGTGCTATACGAAAGTTAAATTTTCATTTTTCAAAAGATCATCACATAGGATTTGAAGCTGTTGCTTGATACTGGCATTTTGTAGATGTAGTATGATAATTTTTATATATCTCAGTTTACTGATAAGGAAATTAACTTATTTAATATAAAAGTATATTTAACTTCCAATTAAAAAGTCTGTTTCGTATGTAACCAGTTAGTACATTTTGGGATACAAAAAATTTTTAGTGTGTCGATTAGCCCAGGTGCTTCACTCAAAGGCGTTTACGCCTAAAATCGTTTGCCTAAACTGATGTTTAGTCATCTTGGTATTTAGTTTATTCAACTAAAAAGCGTTTTAACTTAATGAACATCACTTAGCCTGAAAGACGTTTAGCATACAAGCGTTTTCCCTAGCAGAAATTTCGCGAGGATAGTGTTAAACCTAATGGCCGCTTTACATGCATTTAAAGTTACTTGATTTTAGGCTAAACGATGGGCATCTGTTCATATGAGACACCTGAATGGTACTTAGCTTAGTTATACGTAAAGAAAGTCAGTGAGTTCTCTAAACCTCAAACCGAATTCATATCGCTAAACAATTAAATTAATTGAGTTCCAAACGTTAAATCTACATTAAATTTATCTGAAATAAACTGCACGCAATGTAAATTTTTAACTGTAAAAAAATATCTAAATTAACAGAAAAAAAAAAAAAGTCACGAGTNTCTAAATTAGCAACAAAAAAAAGTCATGAGCTAGTAAAACCTGCTTCTCCAGAATCGCTTAAACATCTCAGATTGTTGTAGTGATTGATAACTGTTATAACTGGGATTTCGACTAAATTTCAAGTGAATCACATCACTCTGAAAGAATGGTTCCCGAGGCACTTCACTTACCTGCCAGCTGGTAGCAAGCATCTCATTAATTGAATTTACGGAATAATTTCACTGATTGAAACAGCTGATTCAACACTGGAGTGCATTAACTGCTCGAAGCAGCAAAAACGGAACACGTTTCTCGCAGCTTTCATCGCAGTTAAGTGCAGAGCGCGGGTCCCGCTTTTTACTAAAGGCACGTCGTCTCATAAATGAGACAGCTCTCTTAGCGCAGTCCGGGTTTAGGGCTAGGCCTGGAAAGGCGGTGGGGAGAGGAACTCAGTATTTACAACGACACGAAGAATATCTTCGAGGCCAAATTAATTACGGCCCGGAACGACGGTCACGTGTGAGAAGTGAAATTACGACGGATAATTACTTTCGCGGAGAAAATTATAGCTTGGCGACTTCACTTTTAAACTGGCGGTTACGTGCCGCAGAGTTTATTAACTTACACGACATTTTTCAACCAGCATATAAGCATTTTTAATTCCACCTTAATTGGGTTGGTCGATTGAGAGAGGGGAGAGGGGAAAGAGAACAAATATCTCTTTCGCTGTACATAATAAAGACTTTAAACCTTACCCCAGAATGACTTAGAGGCAAACGTTCCTTTTTCTGTCAAATATCGACTTCGTGTAAAATTTGCCTTTTTTTTTTGGTTCTGTCGAAGAACACTTCACACTAGTTAACGCTTACAAGTGTTTGGAGAGTAGCTTGGGACGAAATTAATTCATAAAATTTACTTGTATTTGTGAAAAACAATAATGAAGGTGTGCGAATTACCACTGGGTTAGTATTTTTCCCTTACTAATGCAGAACAGCGGGTATCGTACTGTTTATTAGCGTCAACGAGTTTTAATTACGTGTTGCCCTGAGACGTGTGATATTGTGACTTATGTGCTGGCACAATTTTTGTTGTTAATGTAAATTAATTAGGAAATATATCTAGCCGTATTATTTTATTACGATTATAACTATTCCAAGATATTGTAATAATTTATCTGTACCAGAAGAACTGCGTGTGATTTCTGTACAGAAATAATTTAAAGTGTTTCGAAATAGAAGGATTCGTGACTGTGACTTGAAAATATCGTCCTGTGTCTCCAACAGCCACAGCCCGGTCGCCACGTCGTCTTCCTGGAGATCGACCAGCATCGCAGTCGAAGGTGAAGTGCGAACACTTGTCTGCCAAGTGTACTCTCGTCGCGAGTCGTGCGGAAAGCCGGGCGCGTCCAGACCCACCAGAACGTTCGAGAACGACGCTGTGCAGGAAGCTTCGCGAGGTCGAGTTTCCCCCAAGAGATCTCGGAAGTACCTGACGTACGAAACGTTTCCGCGCCATCGCGTTCTCCAGCCGCCGAGCGCAACGGAGCAGAGAGAGACCCTTCCAGCATCGCTGGAGTCTTCCAAGGCCCGCGCGACGCCCAAGCGCAATTCCTCGACGATCATGGTTACTGTACGTGTAAACCGATTTTCATGAATGGCTCCCGTTATACAGCTCTTAAGATAGTAGTAGATACTTCCCCAACTTTCCTGAAGTCCTGCTGAAGTTCACTTTCAAGGAATAAGCGTCCGCCTCACGCAAACAAAGCTTAAGCGAGTCTAGAAAATCACACCAAGGGGATGACGCGCCGCTTTTGCGTGAACTCAGTTTAATAAATATTTCGCATAAGAACTATTTCTTACTAATCTCTACCAATACTTTCACACAGTTTTTGTTAATATTAATAATAAATGAAACTCTACAATTTATAAATAAAATACAAGTAAAAATTCATATTAACCCAAATTAACGTACTTTTATGGTGACACAAGTATAAAACGTTTGTGCTACATGACATGTTTAGTAAACAACAAAAAATGNAAAAAATTTCATACATGGGGTAATGTTCCAAAGGTTAGTTTCAAAAAGTGTGAAGTAACCGCGAATATACATTATCGAAAATTCGCAGTCAATAGCAGACACACCATACCAAAAAAAAAATGTAGTTGTAATTAAAATGTTAGGTACTGCTTATGTACTCCTACGGGTCATCAAATAATTGTTTTGTTGTTTACCGTTATTATAATATTATGAAACTAAATTCAAAACTTTATTTGTATGCCCGTCATCTTATATGACTGTACAACAACAGAGTTTAAATATTTCTATAAATTTGTGTACGTATGATTTCTCTGCAAGATTTTGCAACGAGCTCAGTACAGACATACCGAGTATTGTTACGCGTCTACTGCCGCACGGGGCACGGACACTATGCGCGGATTNGGGGGGGGGGGGGGCACCGCGAACCTCCCCCCTCCCTTCCCAAAAGGCAGACCTATTTTGTGGTCCCGTTGCCGGGTGGCCGGGAATGATTGACAGCTGACCTGGCATTTCTTACTGATGTATTAACTGTGTGGTGTTTAAATTTGTGGACACTGGTTATATTTATATTTAGTGTTTATATTTAAGCAAGTAAGGGTAAAATATTATTAACATATAATCGTTTACATAACTCTCAAAATTACACTTGATCAACGCATGAATACAGTGATGCGGTTCGTGATAACGTTAATTTTGCATGTGGCGGTAAGATACAGACAAAGCAGGGAAGTGGATCGTGAGAAGATATTTCAGAAGTTCTCAACTATAGGCTGGTCGCGGTTAATTGGGCACTCCTGAAATCCCTACTTGGTGCTGAAATCCCTACTTGGTGTACACTCCCGTATTCTTCAGCGAAATTTAAAATTAGCCTTGCCAAGGGCTCACTTTTTTTATTCATGGGTCGAATGACTGTAACTTTGAAACCGTCACGAACATTCATATTATACAAGTTGCCAAATACATGTTACTCTTGCGTGTATGAAACAAACAAAACCTTTTTTATTTTAAACGTTTAACATCCATAAATTTAAAGATCACGCTGTTTATATGCTGTCAATACATGGACCTAATTTAACTCATTCACTAATCACCTTGCAATGAGTACACTGAAGAGCCAAAAAAACTGGCATGCCTGCCTAATATCGTGTAGGGCCCCCGCGAGCACGCAGAAGTGCCGCAAGACGACGTGGCATGGACTCGACTAATGTCTGAAGGTATGCAGGAGGCAATTCACACCATGAATCCTGCAGGGCAGTCCACAAATCCACAGGAGTGCGAGGCTGTGGAGATCTCTTCTGAACAACACGTTGTAAGACATCCCATATATGATCAATAATGTTCATGTCTGATGATTTAGGTGGCCAATGGAAGTGTCTAAAGTCAGAAGAGTGTTCCTGGAGCCACTCGGTAGCAACTCTAGATGTGTGGGGTATCACATTGTCCTGTTGGAATTGTCCACGTCCGTCGGAATGCACAATGGACATGAATGGGTGCAGGTGATCGTAAAGGATGCTTACGTATCTGTCACCTGTCAGAGTCGTATCTAGACGTATCAAGGGTCCCATTTCACCCCAACTGCACACGCCCCATACCATGACAGAGCCTCCACCAGCTTGAACAGTCCCCTGTTGACATGTAGGGTCCATGGATTCATGAGGATGTCTCCATACCCGTACACGTCCATCCGCCCGATACAATTGGAAACGAGACTCGTCAGACCAGGCAACGTGTTTCCAGTCATCAACAGTCCAATGGCGGTGTTGGCGGGCCCAGGCGAGGCGTAAAGCTTTGTGTCGGGCAGTCAACAACGGTACACGAGTGGGTCTTCGGCTTCGAAAGCCCATATCAATGATGGTCCATTGAATAGTTCGCACGCTGGCACTTGTTGATGCCCCAGCATTGAAATCTGCGCCAATTTGAGAAGGGGTTGCACGTCTGTCACGTTTAATGATTCTCGTCAGTCGTCGTTTGACCCGTTCGTTCACGATATTTTTCCGGCCACAGCGATGTCGAAGATTTGATGTTTTACTGGATTCCCGATATTCACGGTACACTCGTGAAATGGTCGTACGGGAATATCCAAATTTTATCGCTACCTCGGAGATGCTTGCGCCGACTATAACACCACGTTCAAGCTCACTTAAATCTTGATAACCTGCCATTGTAGCAGCAGTAACGGATCTAGCAACTTTGCCAGACACTTGTTGTCTTTTATAGGCGCTGCCGACCGCATCCGCTTACTCTGATTGGTTCCATACCTCTGTTATTTGCATACGCACGCCTATACCAGTTTTTTTGGCTCTCCAGTGTAATAACTGTGGCACAATGCAATACCTTTGTTTTTTTTTGTTTATTTGCCTGAAAAACCGACTAATATAAAATTTTTTTTTGGCTAAACCCCCATATGCAACATTTAAAATTCTCAACATTCAATGACCTTAATAGTATTTACTGACTGGAAAACGTGAAACAAACGGTACAAACGCAATTAAAATATAATTGAGGAACAAAAACCCCTCCTGGCCGGCCCACAACTATACCAAAGGCAAATAAAAATTAACAGCACCACGCACACAAAAAAGTAGCAGTCAATAAAGAAGTCATTAAACAAATTACAATTAAAAATGGTACTCCTTGACTTCCGGCTTGATGCGCACCGCTATCATAATGGAAGCATAAGATAAGGTTTAAGGGGAAAAGGTGCCTCAAGGTTGCGGAGCCTACCAGCCTGCCGTCTGTCACCCTTGCAGTAATAAACACACTAATCTGCTCAGGCCTAACATAAATATTACGAGTTACTGGCAGACGTTAAACTACCGCACTCCGTGAAAAAAAAACACGGTAATTAGGTAATTCAAGAACCAACTGCCAAAGCCGAAAATATATCTGACTCCAATAATAATATTATTAAAAACCCAGACTGCATATCTTGGTGAGCGTTTCCGTAGAACCCTATACATAATTATGCCAACCAGGAATATGAGCTGAAGAAACCATGACGACGCCGCAGAAGTAGCGACCTCAAAGTGCAAGGCCCGGTATATAAAGAGTGATTCTAAAATCATGGGACAAACATTGAGGGGTGGTAGAGCTCACTAAAACCAACAATTATTGTATAGGAATATATGGGCGCAAATGCTTTGTTCGCTGATGCAGCAGATCACTGGCGCACCGTTTGACTGCCCTCAACTATCGCCACCGTTGTCAGCCAATCACGCCACGTGTAGAGGTCGCCAAGCATGCGTGACTGTTGGTGGATGCATTTCCAGCAACTGTCTTAACATTTTCTGTACGGAATCACTCGTTAAGTATGCTGCTAATGAACATTTTATGTTTCCGTTAATGTGTTATGTTTTTGTGTTTGTGCCTCAACGCGTCACTTCCACCCACATATTCCTATACTTTAATTGTTTGTTTTAGTGAGCTCTACCACCCCTCAATGTTTGTCCCATGATTTTAGAATCATCCTGCATACACTAATTCGCCCCCTTTTCCAGCGCGTACATTCCCCTGAAACGCGTGGCGCGAGGTTCGTCGGCAGCGAAGGGGACGAAACCAACTCAAGGGAACAGTCTCGCAATCAATTGAGGCCTAGCTCAAACTTTGTCCGCCAAATATGCAGCTCGTGGTGTCGGCGGCGGCGGCGACGACGACTGGGGCACCAGATTACACTCAGTGACAGACAAATGTTTGCACGTTCATAACTCAGCACCCAGAACGGTTCAGTTCAAGTAAGTTCAAACGACGAATAGGGTAATGTGCGCACGCTNCACGTTCATAACTCAGCACCCAGAACGGTTCAGTTCAAGTAAGTTCAAACGACGAATAGGGTAATGTGCGCACGCTACGTTACGTCCACACATTCATTAGTGTGTTACAATACGTAGATACAAGGAAAGATCGCTTTAATGTGCAGATTTATGTAAAAATGTACTGGACATTTCGAAATNTTTACAATACGTAGATACAAGGAAAGATCGCTTTAATGTGCAGATTTATGTAAAAATGTACTGGACATTTCGAAATAATTATACGTACCAAGGATGCTCAAAAATTTTCAAACATAACTAAGTTTTCTAATCTGTTGATTTTATAAAATCTAAAGAATTCCTAATTAGTAAAGAAAGTGTTTGAAAGTCGTAGACCTCAGCTTTTCCAGTACAGTAAGAATCTAGAGCTTAACATAGCAGTTCGATAGCGCAGGAAGAAATTATTCAGTACGATGCGACACAGATACTACTGTGTGTTCCACAAGAATTATGACACGGCACTTTATTTGTAATTTTTTTTTTGTTAAGTCTTTCTCAATTTAGTTTTCTAGGTGAAGTTTTGAATAAAAGAAGTTGCAAAGCACACAAATACCTTTTTTTTCTGACCTGAGAAAAACACTTCCGATATCAGCTTCCTTATGTAATACCAGCAACAAACCTATTTCATACATGTATGTGTAAAAAAAAGGACCCACCTTCGGGTCGAGAGTGTCTGAATTCGAAGCCCTTACTGAGGCATAGTTCACCTGTCACTCTCAGGTAGTCGCCTTATATATATACTGTATATACATGTATATAACCATATTTTCATATATTTATATCAGGAAATATTATGAATAGTANTGGTTATTATATAACCATATTTATATCAGGAAATATTATGAATAGTAGAAAACAAATAAAACATCACAAAAATGTATCCACAGTAACTGCATGATCGCTCCAGGTGAGATATTCGTTGAGAGTCGATGGATTAAAACGAAAATTTTCATAATTGTCTGTACTTCTGGCACAAATGAATGCAATCGACCTTTATTTTTACTGACCATTTTATTTACCAGAAAACAGTTCACCTGATGAGTTACTGAGTTGTTTTCAAGTTATGAAATATTACGAACTTATAAAGTCTATGCGTCTGCTTCGTAATTACGAAGTGCAGTATCTATATTTAAAAAATGTATTTCTTGAAGATGCGGTGGCTCAATTTATTTCCTAAGTTCTCGTAATATCACTTCAAGGGATTTCACCGCTGTCTTATATAAATAATTTTATTTTGCAGTATGTTCACAGAGTAATTGTCGTTTCTTAAAAAAACATACTTTTGTTGTCCATAGAGATTGCACGTGTAAGGAACGTTCATTTCAGCAATCGAAGAGATGGTTGTGGTCGTTTCTGACTGGTTGGTAGGGAGTGATGAAAGTGTGCGGGAGGGGAGTATCAGTGGCAATGGCAAGAGCGATATTAGTGCAGGGGTTTACTTTTGAAATTGATCCTCGTTGCTCCACCCTCCCTCCTTCTCCAGAGATTCCGCCGTCTCAATGGACACTTCTGAACCAGGACTCTCAGTCTCCAGGGTGACTCCAAATCTCTCTGTGCGAGCGAAATGTGGCGAGAGACGGTGGTAGGTACGGTGCGGGAGGTCCATTTTCCAGTCCGGCGAACGCAACAGGGTCTGCCCGTCCGCTGGAGCGTGCAAATTGAGGCGGGAACGATGGAAGAGAGTTCCTGAGGGAGCAAACGTTTGGGACGACGGTCCCTCTCCTCAGACTGGTGGCAATTCCAGACGTCGTGGGTGTGGGTTGGAGGAGCTCTAGCCCTGGGGCTGGAGACGTGATTGCCCCCCTACCCCTCCTCTTCTTCTCACACAGCCTATCGCCTCTCTCGTGATTGCAGCACGATCTGCCCCTCGTCTCTCACATTCTGAAAGGCAACTTTGCTGAGCACCAGGTAACGGTTACATTCCGTCCTTTTTTCCTTCACTTTGTACGCTGTAACACGGTGAGCTAAGGCAGCCTTAGAAGACAGACAGACATTGTGGGCTCATCTCCATGATTATGCGGAAGTTGACACCTCCTGTCAAGCATGGTCCGACACTTGATAGCAACCACTAAGTCGCATTATGGAGGTCTCTTGTTCGACTCCGGCAGACCGTACTTGGCGAAAGATTTTCCCATTCTGTTTCCATCACCATCATCGCCATCATCATATTCAACAACAACTTCATGGATTATGCCATAATGGCTTTAACCTACCCAGAACTCCATCTCCTAGGCGTTTTCTTTTTATGTCGTCATTAAGTTCCATTTTCCGTATTCGATGAAATGCCTGTCTGAGATTTATGGTAACCGAAATGTCTTCCATATACTCAACCAACACTCTGTAGCGTAAGTTGAATGACAGGGCTGCTGACTTTAGGCATCTCGTCGTGCCTTGAAGGTGACGTAAGCAGAAAATTGTAGACACACTCCTCCCACGAATCTAAATACGATTGGTTCGGAAAACTAAACACGCGTTGGTCCGGGATTTTGAATAGATAATAATAAAGAATGAACCTGTCTGGAAGTAAATTGGAGAATATATTAGACTCAGCTAGGAGATCATTGGGGTAGTTACTTCCCATGTAATGTAGGTGACGATGTCCCGTGGGCCTGTTGGTACACGGGTCATTATTCAGTAAATTCTGATCACTCCCACCTCATCTGGTGAGGTACTCCATCTGACCTTTAGGGAGCTCACACTCTAGATTTCAGGACCCTCCCCAGTATTTTACACCTATGCACTTCCTACGTTATGATGAATTACCTACCAGTTGAGTCCTAGAAATTTTACGAGTTAATTTGACAGCTAGGCTAAACTCGACAATTCTGTATACACCCCATTTCGCTATAATTCTCTCATTGGCTGCTGCCTCCGTGATGAGCATTTTATCTTCTGTCCTAGTTTGTACGCGATTCGCTCGTTCTGAGTCATACAGAGCGTGTCAAGAGAAATGTCACCCAATCACAAAATAAAAAAATACTAAGTCTATCCTAACACAGTTTGAACTCTTGAAATTCCATGGTATCTATCTACCAGCATAAGAATGAAATAAACTGATGAATGAAATATCTATTGCAGGTTATATTTGCCGGAACCATTTTGATTTGCTTGTCGTTACAAGTCTTTTACTTTATAATTTTTAGCACTTAAGAAAGGCCTGGTCATTTTGTTATTTTGAACTATTGTGTATATTTCCGTCAAATGTAAAAATAAACACTGACTTAGACTTAATGATTATTATGCGTGTGTCAACTAAATAAAAGCGTTAAATTACTATGAACATCAATATTTACTAATAAAACAATTCCTGCTCCTATGTGTCAAAAACTAAAAAGATTTATGTTATCACTAGTATACTTTAATGGGACATTGAGAAATAAAACTAGTTTTTGTAACTGGCTGCCATCAAAACATTTATAGGAACNTAATGGCGAACCTGCTGTGTTTCCTTGTTGGTATTTCTTCCCCGTCCTGCAATTTACGTTTCCAGAGCTCTCCGTGCTTATTGGGAGAATTACCTCATCGCGGAGCGGTTATTTCTGCTCGATGAAATTATAAGTACGTGCCAGACGCTCTTGCGAACTCAAGAGCAAGTTACCAAGGCGCACCAATGGCTTCCGAGGGAAGCGCCTGCAAAGTTTCGACATAAACACATAACCCACAACGTACGATACGACTGCAATGAAAGTTGGGTACAAGTATCGCCGCTCCGTTTTTCCTTGCCCCTCTAGCTGAGCGATTTCATCGGCGTGCTTGCGAAGTTTTGTACGCCGCCAATGAAAACGAGGAGTATCCACCAGAAGTTTTTAACAGTTTACCAACAAATCCATTGCCGCTCAGAAGTGCAGTAAAAGCCTGGAGAGGCAACTGCTAACTACAGGAGAAAGAAAGAAAAAAAAAACATCTCGTTGACAACGAGGTTGGTTAAAGACGGAGCAAGTTTGCTCAGAGAAACAGGAGCACGGAAGGAATTGACCACGGCCTGCAGTTAGGAACAATCTCAGCATTTGCCCAGAGCGATTTCGAGAAACTACTGAAAACAGAAATCAGGATGAAAGGACCGGGATTCAAACGCAGGTTCTCCAGATTGGAAGTACAGAGATTTACCACTGCGCCGCCACGCTCGGTGCTAGCTGTAACGGAAAGTGTACTGATGACTGAGCTTTGTCAACACAAACAAATACGTAATTAATGTAAAGGAAACATCAACTGGCAGTTAACTGTGTTGACTGTTTAAAAAAAATCATTATGTTACAACAAACAAGCTCACCAGACAAAAAAAAATTAGTCGTCTGTTATTGAAACGTGTCTTCTAGTAGTGTGTAATACTTCCACAAGTGCGAATAACAACTGCGATTCGATTTCGCACAGTCTGGACAAGTGCGTAGATGTAGGCAACGTGCGTGCTTAGCCATACTTGCATCAAAAGCCGTGCAATTCGACCGTATTTCGTGGATGTCCTCCCTGGAGTTTTACTCGATGTTCCAGATAGTTTCACAGATTCTAAAAAGTTTTGTATCCAAGGAATTGTGGACCATTACAGGTGTTTCGAGGATCCTGAATGCTCTTCACGTCGGTCATTCGAACTTGCAGTCTGTGAACGCGAGGGATTGTGATCTCTGAATAGAGGAGTAGGAATGCTTTTTTACCTCGGTAAGATGACAAGCAGAAGAAAAAACCTGGTGGTCCAGCAGGTCAATATTGTCCTTCAAATTTACCGTCACAAAAGGCCCATTCCCGCGTAATTAAAACACATCCAGAACATCACGAAGCCAGCTCCATGCCGAACCACAACTTGCAAGCGGTACTCACTGATGGGTTCCTGAAGCACACGATGAACAGGACGCCCAGCAACATTCTCATACAGGCAGAAACGAGATTCACATGACCAGGTGGCACTTTGCCGGTGATGAACTAGTCCAGCGTTTGTGACTCTTCGCCCGCCGTAACCGGGGGCGGAAGTGAGCAAAGGCTTCTTGAGTGCTACTCTATTTAATATTTTCATGGCACGCAGTTCCCTACGGAGTGCCCTATCAGAAATCAGCTGTGAAGGACCTGCGCTGACTTCTCATAACAATTATTGCCTAGAAAAGAATATATTTTTATTCCCAAGCCATTAAACACACAGGCAATCCCTGTTAGTCTTTGTCGTCTCCCAGTCATAATTTTGGCAGTAATCTTTTGTCGATTCGTATTTTTGCCATTGCTTGTAGATTCATATGACCGTAAATTTCGATATACTATCGAATTCAGCTTCTTTATCCTCGCTATGCATTTTGCACTCCCAGATGTAATCAGTACTTTTTCCCAATCATTGGCATCTGTTTTGCACCTCATTTCCGTCGTATCGGATGGGAACATTTATTTAACGGTGCCATATCTTCGCGGTATATGAACCCCGCATTTTTTTAAAATTTCCTTAACGAGTACCCAAACAACAGGGCGAGGTGACGTGGTGTAAAACCTTTATACTCGCATTCAGGAGGATCTGGGCTCGAATCCTGGTCCGGCCATCGTGATTTCGGTTATTCGAAGTTACTCCAGACGAATGCTGGGATGGTTACTTATTGAAGGCCATGACCAATAACTCACCCGTTCCTGCTTCTCTGAGTAACTAGCTCCGTCTCTACTGACCTCACTTTCGACCAGATTTACACACTAACTACATACATACAAGCCCCCGCATGCCACTACACTAGCTTGGACCATCCGGAATGCGTGTTATAGCTAAGTTCAGTAGGAGCATGGGATGAGTGTCAGGGTAAGCTCTATACGGCGGGATTGTTATGTCAAAAATGCATCCCGATATATATATATCTGGTTCGTATGGTCATAGCCGCTGTTGCAGTCATGGTCAAACACCGACAGAGGAATAGACTAAATATGGGGAGGTCACAGTAAACCAGAAAAGCTGAGAGGGCGTTTGAGAAATCTATGTGACAGTCGTGGAAGTAAAAAATGTATATATCATTAAAAGACAAAGGTCTGGAGAAAGTAGTATTAGTGTTAGTTGGTGAAGATAGACTTGAATCACATAGCATGACAAACATGTATCTATAGCTCTACCATCCTCTTTAACCCTCTGCAGGCACTTAAAGTAACTTACCACATTTGAACGTGCAAGGTTAGTAATATATTGCAGTGAAAGTTTACCAAAATAAATTTTGTTTAAATGCTGTTTTGTTCATCACCAATCTTTTTCTCTGCCAGATTGTGGCATATTTATTTCTCTGAACATGTTGAAGATCTTGTAAATACTGCCAGTGACATGGTTCACACTGGCTCAAGAAATCAGGTAATTTTTAAGTTGTGAACAGAACTCTTTTTGTTCTTCAAAATTGACCATCACCAGAGGCAGAACACTATTAAAAANTAATTTTTAAGTTGTGAACAGAACTCTTTTTGTTCTTCAAAATTGACCATCACCAGAGGCAGAACACTATTAAAAATGTGTCTCACTTATCTTAGTTTGTTACAAATATTAAGACGAAATACACAATTAATATCCAAAATACACGGTNAAAAATGTGTCTCACTTATCTTAGTTTGTTACAAATATTAAGACGAAATACACAATTAATATCCAAAATACACGGTTTCTTTCTTGTGATTTGAAGGATGAATTTTGTTGCGAACCTAGTGGTAAAATGGTTTAAACATGCCGTTTAAACCTTCTTTTAAATCTCGTTCACTATATGTTCAGATCTTAACCTAGGATCTTACAGTCAGAAAAAACCAGGGGTACTTTATTTAAAGCCAGTTTACTAATTGGGGAGGGCTCAAAACGCCGGTAACTGGATACGAAGCAATTATAACTTGTTGAGTGTTAGGAGTCCGATATCAGGCGTAAGTTATAATTAACGTTAATTAAGTCAACATAAGCCNATTATAACTTGTTGAGTGTTAGGAGTCCGATATCAGGCGTAAGTTATAATTAACGTTAATTAAGTCAACATAAGCCTTTACTGTAACTACACGTTGACGCATATAGCCTTCAATATTAGCTAATGTTAAATGTTACATGGTAGTTTCCCTCCATAATGGCAAGTACTGTATTTCATTACTTTAAATTGAAATGTTGCACAAATTTTAAAGTGACATTTTGTGCCAGTNCATAATGGCAAGTACTGTATTTCATTACTTTAAATTGAAATGTTGCACAAATTTTAAAGTGACATTTTGTGCCAGTGAACAGATCACTACTGTATGGTCAGGTGATTTTCCCTTACATTCTCGACTCAAATGTGACATGAAATAAAAGAGTAAGGTGGCACGACATCGAGATGAAATAGAGAGACAGNCTTACATTCTCGACTCAAATGTGACATGAAATAAAAGAGTAAGGTGGCACGACATCGAGATGAAATAGAGAGACAGAAACGGGAGCTCCGCGAGAAAACCCACCGGCAAGTGGCAACATCTGCCACGTTTCTCACAAACGGAAATTANAAACGGGAGCTCCGCGAGAAAACCCACCGGCAAGTGGCAACATCTGCCACGTTTCTCACAAACGGAAATTAAGAGTGTGGCCTCAGCGGAAATAGAGTCCGGATTGTGGTTGTGGAAGACGGGTGTACTAGGTGCCTAACCACCATAACCACCATACGGAAATAATTTGTCTTCCACGGTAAAAATTACAGACAGGTTGTTCGGAAATTATATGCCAAAACTACTGAAGGTTATTAATTATAAAAATAAAGTCGAAAATATATAGTACACCGTATGTCTAAATGGAATATTAAAGGAGATATGAGCCCGTAAATATTGTGTTTTGAAAGTGTAGTTTCACCGAATACCTTGTACTTTATGCCAGCGCACACTGGGGCAAGAAGACTTCACTCGTTGCATTAATTTAGGGTGTTCATCAAACCCTGCATGTTTCATACCAATCTAAAGAGAATGTTATGTCAAATAAAACGGTGCAATCACTATGTAGATATACGTGAATTCCGAGGATAACAATGCATTTACACATGATGACAACTCCGAAGTGACAACATTGTGTGTGTCCAGGACCAGTAGTAGCTCCTAAAAAGATATAAATAGGTTGTACATAAGTTGCGATCAAATGATAACAAACATAACACATATGCATTGTAACAAGACCATAAATAACACTAGTCAACGAAAAAAAGTTTTTTCTTTCACAAGGACTAAATAAACAAAATCTAACCTTCTTTACCATGCCAGTTCAAATATGTTCTCAAATTTTTTCCACCAGGCAGGGTTTTTTTTTGTGGCACGTGTTTAAAGTTTTAAAAGAATTAGCACTTACGAAACACTAAATAATAAATTTACGGCTAATGTACGCTTAGCTAAAAAGTTTTATCTGATGATTTTCGGCCATAGTTTGCGTTCGGGATGTCTCTCTTCATGGTCCGGCAGTAGTCGGCAAGCATATTGGGACTCCATTTGCCTTGGTACCTCTTCTCTATAGTAGAAATTTGCTGATGAAAACGCTCACCACGTTCATCAGAGAAAGCCCCAAGATTTTCAGGGAAGAAGTCTAGGTGAGAGTCCAAGGAGTGAATTTTCAAAGACATGTTGCAGCCCATTCCTTTGTACGACGTCAGAAGATCACTCACTATTTCACTATAGTTTTCTTCTTTATTATTGCCAAGAAATCCACAACAGATGTTTTTGAATGATTTCCACGCTACTTTTTCCGGTGGATGTAACAGTTCCTCAAAATGTTGACCATCCGATATCAGTGATCTTATTTGTGGCCCCCTATAAATATTCCTTCCTTCAATTTTGCATCGCTTATTTAAGGAAAATTAGATTTCAGATACATAAATGCAGCAGAACATTTATCCATTGCTTTTACAACATTTTTTATAAGCCCCAGTTTAATACGCAGGGGAGGTAAATACACCTTTTCGGGATCCAATAATGGGGTATTTGTTACATTTTTATGCCCAGGAATATGAGATTCACGTTTNTGTCTCTCTTCATGGTCCAGCAGTAGTCGGCCAGCATATTGGGGCTCCATTTGCCTTGGTACCTCTTTTCCATAGTCGAAATCTGCTGATGAAAACGCTCACCACGTTCATCAGAGATAGCTCCAAGATTTTCAGGGAAGAAGTCTAGGTGAGAGTCCAAGAAGTGAATTTCCAAAGACGTGTTACAGCCCATTCCTTTGTACGACGTCAGAAGATCACTCACTATTTCACTATAGCTTTCTTCTTTATTATTGCCAAGAAATCCACAACAGATGTTTTTGAATGATTTCCACGCTACTTTTTCCGGTGGATGTAACAGTTCCTCAAAATGTTGACCATCCGATATCAGTGATCTTATTTGTGGCCCTATAAATATCCCTTCCTTCAATTTTGCATCGCTTATTTCAGGAAATTTAGATTTCAGATACATAAATGCAGCAGAACATTTATCCATTGCTTTTACAACATTTTTTATAAGCCCCAGTTTTATACGCAGGGGAGGTAAATACACCTTTTCGGGATCCAATAATGGGGTATTTGTTACATTTTTATGCCCAGGAATAAGAGATTCACGTTTAGGCCATTGTTTCATTATGCAGTGGGACTTCCTATCCCTGCTGTCCCATTCACACAAAAAACNAGAGATTCACGTTTAGGCCATTGTTTCATTATGCAGTGGGACTTCCTATCCCTGCTGTCCCATTCACACAAAAAACAGCAGAATTTCGTGTATCCAAGTTGCAAACCTAACAATGAAGCTATGATCTTCAAATCGCCACAGATATTCCAGTTATATTCAGTATAGTTAATTTTTTCTAACAACAATTTCATATTTTAATACGTCTCTTTCATGCCACTGCCATGCGCGACAGGTATTGATGGTAACTCATTCCCATTATGCAGTAGTACAGCATTCAAACTTATTTTCGATGAGTCTATGAACAATCGCCACTCATCTGGCTGATGTTGATGTCCAAGAACCCGCCCTGTATCTCACAGGGAGCGGGTAGCGTCATACAGAAATATATTACGCGAAAATGACTGTCACAAGAAAACTATGCCTGATGGAAGAAATCTGATTACATATTTTAATTCAGCATAAAAAAACTGGACTAGGTTCGCTATTCAGTTTCCTTGTGAAAAAAAATCATGTTGACCAGTGTAATCAAGTTACAATAACTGAAAACTAATTTAATAAAATTTTAGATTTACATCTTCATCAGCACCATCATCAGCATTGTCACAAGAAAAAATCATCATCTTCACTCTCATCACAACCACTTGGATACATCCATCAGATCTTCACCTTCATCGGTATCATCATCCGCATCGTCACTCTCAGCATCCTTATCTTCTTAATCGTCACTGCCAGATGGATGAATCAACAGCACTTGTGCCTCTTTCGGGACACTTTGCTTGGTTATATTTTCGGTTGTCCTCTTGGTGGATATAACAGGATCTGAACTTAAAAAGAAATACATGATGATCAGATTTGTCTCGGCTACATTTTTTGGTGTAGCGCTCTCTGTACGTCTTAAAATCTATATTGCGTGCTTCCTGGGATGCTTCTGTTAATCGTCCAATTGGGAGCACTGCTGACGTGATAAATACCGGTCCATGTATGAATTGTGTACGTACGCTCGGTGGCATGTTGTACCATGTATACTTTCCTACAAAGTATGTTGCCGTGTCATGAGCGTAAGCCCGAAATGTGTCAACGTAAATATCATGTCCACGTGATACAACAATCATTTTATGTGCATTTTCTTAATTACATATCTATCTATGTTTATGATATCAGCAGATAAGTCTGGGTTTTTATATAATCATCTTGCTTTATTTCCGGTAGACGTATTGTCGAAGCCTGGTATAAGTTGGCTTACAATCGAACCACGGCATTCTCGAAACTCTCTCTGAATCCGAGCTATATTTGCAGATACAATGTCTTTGTCACTTCCTCGAGCTTGCCACTTCTTGATTGGCAATGTATAAGGCAAACACAAAAAGCCATTCGAACATGCGAATCCACCTAAGTAAGACAAACATGCCGAAATAAAGATCATCTGTACTTATTTACCTCCGAATAATTTCCTCTGCGTTATTAACTTGCTTCGAAGTAGCGTCACACAGGTGGCATCTTTGCGTTGACGTGGCGTACGTCAGAGCATTACATACTTTGCCGTCTATCATGGCTAAGAGTAAATTGTGACTGACTTCCGCATGTCTGTGTTGGATCATAACATTACTTGCCTTGGTATTTCGTATTTGTTCATCAATTTTTTTCTTCTCCGCAATCGATACTTCCGTAGATTCCAGTATCTTGTGGATGTGAGTAGTAGGTTTGGTCATATTATGTTTTCACGACAAACCAGACGAAGTGAGGCCTGGAGCTCTTAAACTCATTTGAGCTGCGTATGTTAGAACAGATGTTGGTGTAGACGCCATCAAGTCTTTGGTGTTCTGTCGTTTTGTGCGCTCATAACTGACTTTAAATGAATTTTCCGATCGACCACGTTTATGCCCTGTACACTGACAAAATTAAATTCAAGTATCAAGCCGTTCCTTATTACGTTTCTCAAATGTTTATTTTATTCTGCACACTTTCATCCAACGGGACTTATATTGAGACTTTAAGTGAAACAATTTTTGCTTCAAGTCATCGCGGTTCTCTGAAGTGCACTGGTTCGTTTCGTAAGCTCTTCTCTTAAGTAGTTCAATTGTGTATCTATGTTGCCGCTCGCAGAACGCCTCATTATATCTACGAGTTCTCTCCTCATGGGAGAAACAATTTTCCGACTCATACTTGCAATAAACATATGTCTAGATACAATAAATTCTGATGTAGTTTCACTTCGTTTTCATGTCGTTTCCAAAACAGTAATCACAGCGATGCAAGTAGCAAAAAGTAGCAGGGAAAATCAAGTGCTCGGTATTGTGGAACGATTACGTGACACAGAAATACAAGGATCAATGCTTGAAGTCGCTTGAAGCATAGGCTAAAATGTTACTTTTTTCAACTGTATCACACGTAAACGTTACATTAGCACGTGATTTCTTTGCAGGCTCATTGTATTTCTCTCGGGCATCTAAAACGTTATTTCTTATCGCTACAGTAACATTACATACCTGACGTAGACGGGTCCACTGCTAGATCTTTGCTTCCCTTTACGTACACCGGCTAGGGAACACCACAAACAGACGTTGCATTGCAACTTCTGACACGCGTATGCGCACGCCAGCAGACTTGCGCATGAACTGAGGGTTCTTCTGCCAGGCAGCCGGGAAGCCCGAACAGCGCGACATGCTACGGCAGGTTGGTTCAGATTCCCCTCCACTCAGAATCGACAATTATTCCGACCCTAGTCCATTTAAGTTTTTTTTTTTCTCTTTTCTGCCAGGTTTTGTTGCCGTTTGCCCAAGTGTGTAGCGGTAAGAATTGTGGCGATTTACCAGCAGTACGTCCCACGCGGTCGAATTTGACGCGCCCATTTGGCACGCTATGGAGCGTGTACTAGTGGGGGCACTCTCGTCGATGTGCTGACGTACGACTTCCTCAAGCCGAACAGTGCGCACGGGCCGGGGACGGCCAGCATTACGCCTGTGTTTCTGCAACATGGGAAGCATAAGTCACCTTTCTGCTACGGACTTTGTAGGCGTTGCACAATGCATTCGGCGAAAACACGTTTGATAAGATCCAGCATTCACAGGTTCACATCTCCTTTAACATTCCATTTAGGTATACGGTGGCCTTATATTCTCGACTTTATTTTTCATAAGAAATCACCACCCGTAGTTTGGGCTTTAATTACCGAACATTATATATATATATATATATATATACACACGCACACACCGGATGATACACATAAGGCAGGCCCTCTGAATAACACCCCTAATTGTAGTGGTAGAAGAAAATGTTTCAGATAAAGTTTCTTGGGGTCAAGGTAATGTCATCGTGCGTGGAAGGGTAAAGAAGATACAAAGGTCAACCGCGTTAATCTAAATGGTATCTTAATTATTATTAACACCTCTCGACAGTGCGTATAAAAATGTAACAAATATGAGTACATTTGCCGCTCATTCAAGATCGCTGAAGGTCAATGACGAAGCAAACTGCGCCGCCGCACAGAACAATGGGCAGACGTAGCGCCGTCCTGTAGCGACTGTAAACGTTCTGTAACAGGCGTTTCTTTAAACAAAGGCCAGCCTCAGACTACGGTTCTTTTGTTATTTTATTATATCAGGTGTTCAAATGGGTGACCTTATGCATTGATACATACCGTAAAACGATTCTGAGCGGACAAGTATCGCACTTTCAATTTCATCTGGACTTATCGCAGAAGAAGCTCGTATTATACCACCTTTCGTGTCTTCAAGAGTCGTCGGTGGGTCTTTGTAGACCTGTTGCTTTAATGGTACCCACAGATAAAAGTCCATAGGCGGCAAGTCTGGGGAACGTGCAGGCCATTTCGTGTTTCCAAACCGACCGATCCAACGACCACCGAAATTTCTGTTAAGAACCATCTATTACATCATCATATACACTGCCGTGGGGTGTTAATAAAAATTATCATTCCATTTAAAGTAAAGAAGTTGACCTTTGTATCTTCTTTACCATTCAACGTATGGTGACATTATCACTATCAAGTTATTAGCACTTTGGAGTCAAGCAACTTTTGTCTGAAATATTTTCTTCTACCACTGATTTTGGCAATGTTGTTCAGATGACCTGCCTTAGGTGCCTCATCCAGTATATATATATATATATAAATAATTAATTTAATTATTTACATAACTCATAAAAACACCACCGTAGTTGGTTTGCGGTTAATTAAACGGTTTTTTAAAATCAACTCAAAAAAATCCCTCTTCATTAGCCATTTGCACTCTCACAAAAACATGCTTTAGAGAAAAATGGAGGAACAGAAAAACGTAAACAGACGCGTAACGTTTTTTAAGAGCAATTCGTAAGCAGACCTCCCTCAGGCACCTTGGAAGTTTTTTTAATAAAACGTTTTCTGCTGGAACTCTGCACGCCGTTCGGCGATCTACCCAGGCGGCCACCTTAAGGCCCATATAANTAATAAAACGTTTTCTGCTGGAACTCTGCACGCCGTTCGGCGATCTACCCAGGCGGCCACCTTAAGGCCCATATAAATGTTAATTTTACGTGTTGCGGAAAATTACACAACGTGCATACAAGTATATTATATACTGGGCTCGATTTACCGTTAGTAGCCTTCTGTTCTGTGACTCGCGTGATTTCCCTGGAGCCAATTCTCGCTGACGCGAAGGAAGCCACTTGTCAGGGTAAGGTTTACCTCGCTAGGGGGTGAGCTGATCAATTACGACGAGGTAGGTCTCTCTGGGGACGGAATCACTATGGGCAGCAGCGTGCGGCGGAAATAGATTCCCTGGAGCTGGGAGACCCATCGCCGAGACTTCGACACGTGACCCGAGTTCCTGATCATATTCGCGCATAGGAAATACCTCGGCGGGTGTTTCCCTACGTGGTCCCAGCATCCTGATAGACCGAGGTACGGCCACCTACAACAGAGATAGGTGAGAGAAGACGAGTGAGTGAAGAGATTTGGGCGGCTCTTAACAGCGAGGTCTTGAGAGTCGATTAGGGTGATTGGCGTGAATATGGAGCAGCGCCGGAATGAAAGGGGTGGGGGAAACAGGAGATCACCGAGAAAACCCGCTAACCAGTGACATCGTCCAGCACGATTCTCACAAGCGAAAATCCGGAGTCGCCCACCCGGGGATTGAACCCGGTTCGCCTTATTGGGAAGCGAGCAGGCTAACCGCTCAACCACCGCGACCCCACAGGAAGCGACTTCACAGACTTAGTGGTGAGGTGAGAGAACTATTCACTCAAGTGTATAAGCGAAAGAAGCAGGTTTACTTCAACAGTGCTAAGTCGAAAAAGGTATAGTCATGGACAGATTATGTTACGCAAGAGAGTAACGAGGATCCTTTCAGTGTGGTCTACAAGATTGCAGCTGGTAAAATGAAGAAGGCAATACCTCCACCAAGCATAAGCGTAAATGGCGAGACTTGCACTGACCTCGAGAAGTCTATGGAAGTTCTGCTCCATGCACTCCTGCCAGATGTCTCCCAGGAAAATGAGGGAGAGGAACACGTCAGGAAGAGACAGCAAATGGGTGAAATTCCTGAGGAAGCTGATGCACCAGTTTTTCATATGGAAGAGCTAACATCACTGGTGTACCAACTTAAGAATGGAAAAGCCCCAGGCTATAATGGTTTGGGGGCAGATATAATAAAAAGAAGCTTCTCAAGAATAAAACAGGAATTTCTGACTATCTACAATGACTGTCTCAACTCTGGACTGTTTCCGATCCCATGGAAGAAGGGACGTCTGCGGATCCTGTGAAANCTATCTACAATGACTGTCTCAACTCTGGACTGTTTCCGATCCCATGGAAGAAGGGACGTCTGCGGATCCTGTGAAAGGAAGGCAAGAAGGATCCTGAAGATACAAAATCCTACCGACCTCTAACATTGCTTCCAGTACTTGGCAAAGTCTATGAGCATCTAATAAACAGGAGACTCAGGCTTTGGTAGCAAAAGGAATCCTCAGAGAGAAACAATATCGTTTCTGCAAAGGTATGGGTACAGATTTTGCTCTGTATGATGTAATGAAATATGTGAATANGGAGAGAAACAATATCGTTTCTGCAAAGGTATGGGTACAGATTTTGCTCTGTATGATGTAATGAAATATGTGAATAACAGTCAGGCAAAGTATATATTTGAGGTGTTCCTGGGCATAGCAGGAGCTTTTTACAATGCCTGGTGACCGGAAGTAATGTACCAGCTGAAGAGGAAGAGATGTCCAGCGAACATCTACAGGATCGTTGTTGGACTTCTTTGCAGACAGAGAGAGCACATACTCTGCCCATAATGTGCAAGTGAAGAAAAGTCTCACAAAGGGATGTCCCCAGGGGNTGCAGACAGAGAGAGCACATACTCTGCCCATAATGTGCAAGTGAAGAAAAGTCTCACAAAGGGATGTCCCCAGGGGTCGGTCCTTTGCCCGGTCTTATGGAATGTCCTCTTTGATGGATTCTTGGAGTTGGGTCTTCCGCCGGGGTGTGTGGCCTTCGGCTATGCAGATGATGACCTCATCCTCATATCAGGAAACGCAAGGCGTCAGCTTGAAGANTGCAGACAGAGAGAGCACATACTCTGCCCATAATGTGCAAGTGAAGAAAAGTCTCACAAAGGGATGTCCCCAGGGGACGGTCATTTTCCCGGTCTTATGGAATGTCCTCTTTGATGGATTCTTGGAGTTGGGGGTGTGTGGCCTTCGGCTATGCAGATGATGACCTCATCCTCATATCAGGAAACGCAAGGCGTCAGCTTGAAGAGAAGGCAGAAGTTATAATTCAGAAGATTTGGACATGGTCCAAACAAGTGAAGCTGGAATTCTCCACATCTAAGACGAAGATCATGCTGCTCAAAGGAAAACTGCATAGGCCGGCGACTGTATGCTTTAGTGGAGACACGGTGGAGTGTGTGCACGAGATGAAACATCTGGCAGTCATGGATGAAAATATGAGCTTCCTGAAGCACATAACTGTATGTTGCTAGAAAGGCTGTGGTGACCTTTCAGATATTGAGGAGTATTGGTAACACAAACTGGGGCCTATATTTTACAACACCTAGAGTTATATATAAGGGAGTGTTCGAAGTCATTATATTATATGGGGCCATTATATGGCATAATAGAGTTGAGCTTGTGAGGCATAAAAGGAAGACCATTAGTTCTCAAAGGGCAGCACTTCTGACCGTTACTAAAACATATACGACAGTGTCCAATGAGTCACTTCCTGTCTTGGCTGGAGTATTACCAGTGAATGAATTGGTTAGATACAGGGACATTGTGGCGGAGAGATCATGGACTGGCAGACTATCGAAGATAGAAAAACAATAGGTAATGAATGAAGTCCTCCAGAAGTGGCAAGAAGAATGGGAAACATCTCAGAAAGGGAAACGAGCTGTTACCGAATGTGGAAAACAGGCTTGAAATGGAATGGATCACTCTAAGCCATTACAGCGTACAAATATACACTGGCCATTTAAACTTCAAGGCCAAACTTCATAGTCTGTGATTGGTGGAGTCACCACTGTGCGATGTGTGTGGATTGGATGACACAATTCAACACCTCATATATATATATATATTAAAGATCAAGCTCTTCACAAGATATGGAATGAGTTCGCCACCAAAATTGGAAAAATGGCTGGAAGAATACAAGTGGCGAGATGAGTTTTCCGAGGACCCACGAGAGGTTATTCGGGTCAAGGCTTCAATGTAAGAAGTCAGAATATCCTTGATTGGCGAGGACAGGTTTTACCGGGAAAACCGGTATAATACCGAGCACAACACTAAGAACATGAATGGCCCAAATAACAGAAGAGGATAAAGTGCAGTGCACTGCCTTACTCATCCGAGTGCAGTTACAGTGCGGGGGGATGGATGGTGTGCTGACCTTCGGGCCGTAAAACCTATTTGATGTGAGGAGGGGACTGTCCTTCTAAAGTCTATTCACGGTAAAGTTAAATTTTTTGAAATCTACCATTTATAAATGTCATGTATTTTAACGGGGCATACTGACTGTCACGCGCCTGGTTCAGTTGTCAACGATGAAAAAAAAAACAGTTCCACGTGTTAACGTTACATTACAAGTGTTAGGTATACATTTGTTAATACTAAAATATTTAATTTTATTTTTGTCGATTTTAGTGTATGTAAGTGTAAAAATATTAAAAATCATTAGTAAAATATTTGATTTTTTTTATGAGGCCCACGGCAATGTTAATCTTACATAAGGCGGATTAATACACAACGTACATGCAAGTATATCGTGAGCAGGGCTTTCAAAAGTTCACATATTACCATTAATAGCCTATAGCCAGATGTGTGGTATTATTTCTATTCGATATATGGTTTAAGAACTTTCAACTTAGTTTAGGAAGATAACCATACATTTTCCTAGAGTGTACATTCTTCGCGTAGGCTGTCCCCATGAAGCTCTCGTGGGATTCCTGCGCTCTGAAGTTACAATAAATACCACGTGGGGCGGTGAATTTACTATGAACACAAGCGCGAAAGATAAAAGCCACTAACCACACGGCAGTTCACGCCATTTCCCTATTTGCAGGCTGCCGCACGCGAGCCTTTGTAATTGCCTTCTGCGATAGGAAAAATGAGAGCGATGCTTTGCATACACACACACGCGCACTGCGTGATCAGTGTTCATTTACGCAAGATATAATTACGTGTTTAATCGAACAGAGTGGCTGCATCTATGTACACGAAATGATAGTTAAGGCGTTTTCTGCATGTATGTTTGTTTCACGATGGCAATCTGTATTTCAGTTCCTCGCGACGTATATTTAGAAGCAGGATACTAACCATCACAAATCAATAACACTAGAGGAGTAGTTACAGATAAATATGTTAAACTATTCTCACTTCGAGAATTCAGAGGATATGACAGAAAAAAAACAGTTTCCTTATAAAAAAAATTAAGGAATATAAATAAAACATTTTTTTTTTTCGAAAAAAAAAAACCTTACATTTGACAAAAAAAAAAAAATAATATGTGAGATTACGGTCCTCGAGTTAGTGAATCTAGGATAGAAATATATATTTGACTTATAATGGGAACTGTGTAATTAGATTACATTTGGAATGTAATTGTACTTTTCCCGATGCCTTCACTTCAAGTCCCAATCAGTAATATCAATCAGTAAAATAACATTCACTGAAAGTCAGTTGACAAGTTACTGCTGACAGGCGAACCAAGCAAATTAACTGGGAACAAGTGATTTACAGCAGTGGAATTATTGACATTCACTGGGAATCACAAATAAATCAGTGAAATTCAGCCACTATATAAATTAGTTATGTGGCACTGATTATTTAGATTTTCTCAATTTTCNCACTATATAAATTAGTTATGTGGCACTGATTATTTAGATTTTCTCAATTTTCACTGTTTTCACTTATTCGGCTCAATTCTCACTGTTTCAAGTTAAGAGTGTGTGATGACTACTAAATAAAACAATAGAAATCTAAAATTAAAAAAAAATTTATTTTTTAAGTTATCCAAATCGTACGAAATTGATAACAAAGTAACGGACAAAAATATATCTTTACCGGATTNAATTTATTTTTTAAGTTATCCAAATCGTACGAAATTGATAACAAAGTAACGGACAAAAATATATCTTTACCGGATTTTATCTAAAAAAAAAAAATGTCTGAATACAAGTTACCGAGTTATCGAATATATCATAAATATCAAGGAAAGGAAAGTAAAAAAATTAATAAAAGGTTGACAGCCATGAAACTAATTTCAGCTGTTTTCGGCTTTCGTTAAAGAAGAACAAAAATAAAAGAAAAACTTCAAAAAAACGCGGCAATAAATAAAAGTCTCGTGACAAGATTGATATGGGAAAATGATGATACAGTTTCACAACGGACGACACGAAACAAAGTTGATGGCACGATGACAAATGGGAAAAGGAACAGCAACCAAAGTAAAAATAACACAAAGATACGACAAACACGGCTTCACGCGAACACCGATATTTTCCCGTCCGATGCGTGTGACTTACGGCGGCAAGGAGAAGTTTATTTCTGATGTGTTTAGAAAACAGTACTCTTCTGCAGTACAGAGTACCCGCGGGATAAACCCGGACGCACAGATGTTATTGATCGATACCGCTGTAGTACGAAATCGCACAACGGCGCAGACGTGAGTGCGCGTAAATGAGGTTACGAACACTTTTAACGACTACGTGATTTTTATTTGCGCAACTGCGTCGCTCCGGAGAGTATTTATTGCAAGGCAGATTTGTCGGATGGAGATAGCTAGGATTACATCAAATANCTGGGAACAAGTGATTTACAGCAGTGGAATTATTGACATTCACTGGGAATCACAAATAAATCAGTGAAATTCAGCCTCTATATAAATTAGTTATGTGGCACTGATTATTTAGATTTTCTCAATTTTCACTGTTTTCACTTATTCGGCTCAATTCTCACTGTTTCAAGTTAAGAGTGTGTGATGACTACTAAATAAAACAATAGAAATCTAAAATTAAAAAAAAATTTATTTTTTAAGTTATCCAAATCGTACGAAATTGATAACAAAGTAACGGACAAAAATATATCTTTACCGGATTTTATCTAAAAAAAAAAAATGTCTGAATACAAGTTACCGAGTTATCGAATATATCATAAATATCAAGGAAAGGAAAGTAAAAAAATTAATAAAAGGTTGACAGCCATGAAACTAATTTCAGCTGTTTTCGGCTTTCGTTAAAGAAGAACAAAAATAAAAGAAAAACTTCAAAAAAACGCGGCAATAAATAAAAGTCTCGTGACAAGATTGATATGGGAAAATGATGATACAGTTTCACAACGGACGACACGAAACAAAGTTGATGGCACGATGACAAATGGGAAAAGGAACAGCAACCAAAGTAAAAATAACACAAAGATACGACAAACACGGCTTCACGCGAACACCGATATTTTCCCGTCCGATGCGTGTGACTTACGGCGGCAAGGAGAAGTTTATTTCTGATGTGTTTAGAAAACAGTACTCTTCTGCAGTACAGAGTACCCGCGGGATAAACCCGGACGCACAGATGTTATTGATCGATACCGCTGTAGTACGAAATCGCACAACGGCGCAGACGTGAGTGCGCGTAAATGAGGTTACGAACACTTTTAACGACTACGTGATTTTTATTTGCGCAACTGCGTCGCTCCGGAGAGTATTTATTGCAAGGCAGATTTGTCGGATGGAGATAGCTAGGATTACATCAAATAAACGTGCAAATAATAAAATAAAGTTTAAAAACCATTTAGCATTATTTCCTTGTACGCGTAAAAAACACGAGTAAAAAGAGGAGAAAACTCAGTTTAATCCGACTAAGCTGTAGCGTGTGTTTAATTTCTCGATATCGCCCGGTAAGCCCAGGTAAACTGGCAAACGGATTACCCTAGCTCCGGAAGCGGTGCAGGTACGTAGATAGCACACGAGAGAAGNGCAACTGCGTCGCTCCGGAGAGTATTTATTGCAAGGCAGATTTGTCGGATGGAGATAGCTAGGATTACATCAAATAGACGTGCAAATAATAAAAGAAAGTTTAAAAACCATTTAGCATTATTTCCTTGTACGCGTAAAAAACACGAGTAAAAAGAGGAGAAAACTCAGTTTAATCCGACTAAGCTGTAGCGTGTGTTTAATTTCTCGATATCGCCCGGTGAGCCCAGGTAAACTGGCAAACGGATTACCCTAGCTCCGGAAGCGGTGCAGGTACGTAGATAGCACACGAGAGAAGTTCTTCCCGCTGTCACTGTCGTCAAGCAAGTCTGAGCTTGGCCATCCCAGCTTTACAGACTTTTTTTGTTTGCTATCTGTTTTCGGGCCTCAACATCAATTTTCATTTTACATTTTCTTTTAACGGGCTTTGCGCATTTTATTATCTCGTGCGAAATCGACACTCAGAGCTTAGATTTATGGATATTATTAATCTATGGTTTAAGTACTGTTCTACGAGAATACGCGTGTGTACAGTAATACCGTAACTTGTATTGTACTAACTGACAACTCCCAGCACATTTTTTGTGTGTTACCAGGAGGCTAAATAAATAACTATATAATTTAATTGATTAAAGTTGAAAAACTAACATTTTTATTAAATAACTTTTCCAGACCTAAGCCTAAATAAAAGTACTGAAAATTTTGTGACGTTAATGTGAACATATTTTTTTTGTAATTTTAGTGATAGATGACAATTTTCCACTCTGTAGAGTCGATCTATTTGCATGTGAGATCATTTGAAACATTGCCTAGTTTATTGAGATCAGGAGTGAGATGAAATAAAAAAAATGTTGACACAAAAATAATTATTTAAATAGAAATTACCAACCAATTTGAGAAATTAACTAAATATTTTATAAAACCGATTTTTCAACTATATTCACATTTTATATGTCGCGCCCTGAAATGAAGAATTTCAATAATTCTTCTTAACTTTTTTACATTCTTTCGCTCGATGGATTTCTTCAGATTTTTTCGCAGTGGGGAGCAGCGGTGAAAGAACACGCTATACTCGAAACTTATTTAAATTTGGTCACTTTGCGAAGAGTAACTGCATGCCACGAGATGGCGAAGCAAAGAAAATATATCATACAAGTGCATTTTTGTGTCTCTGACGTAATGTATTTTTAACACTATGAACTTTGTGGCTGTCAAAAAAAAACTAGAATAGCCATAGATGAACTACTTTCAATGATGTCCACACTTACAGGAAAAATATAAAGTAAACTCCTTGAAAAACAAAAAAAAAAAAAAAATTGTATCTTGACCCTCTTGGTCACAAATTGATTTAAAGTGTTGCAATCACGTAATTTTTTTTGGTATGCGCTGTACTCGAGTTCAGTTTTTTTTTTCTCGCAGCCAGTGAAAAAACGTGCTTCGCGCCCGACGATATAGGCATTAACCATTCACGTCAACGAGGCATCGAAAATTCCACAAATCAGGAACGGTCACAAGGAAAAACTATAGAAGTATCGGACGCCGATGCTCGACTGTGTGCGGCAGCGGTCGTAAATTTAATTCCTTCGCGACGCATCCACAGGTCACGGAAACAAGTCGCTCGACGGGTAAAAAAAAATCACGGCAGAACAATGCGAAGTCGGATTGACGTTACACATCAACGTGAGCGAGCACGCGGTCGCGACGTTATGCAAATGTGCAGAAGCGAAGATTGCTTTTCATTCGAGTGAACGAAGGCTGTTACTCGCCAGGAAACTGGGCTGAATTTTTCAGCAGTTGTCAGAGCGTCTTTCGGCCATCTGCGTTTAGCGACGGGAATTGAAATGCGCTGACCGCAACAGCGAGGAAACTGTCGGGAAATGGCACACAAAAAACACGAAAAACATAAATTAACATAATTTTTGTCGCAACTTGTTTTACAAAAGAATTTTTTCGTAATTTTTGGCTCGGCAGGACGTAAATAAAAATTTCTTACGCCTTCTTGCATCGTTACAAATTCACTGCGTTCGTTATTCTCGGAGCGCTGATTGAAGATAAGAAAAAAAAAATTCTTTTTTTTTCTTTCCATCAGTGCTCCGAGAATGATGAAGGCTGTGAATATCTAACGACGTGAAATCACGTTGAAAATTATTATTTACGTCTTGTCGAGCCAAAAAACTTCGGTAAACCCTTTGGTAAACGACTTATATCGAAAAAACGTGTAAACATACTGCTTCCGTGTACCATTCCGCCCTAAACGACTCTTCGGTTTTAATGAACGTGTTCAGGACAATAGCAGCTTAACTCTGCAACTTTAACTTAAAAATTTCCCGTGCGCACTCACAAATTCTGCCGTGAGCTACTCTAATTTGTTTCATGAACCAAACGCACGTTAGCCCGTTCACTTCAGAGTTAGTTTGCAAGCTCACGTGTTGCGATCGTGAAGTATTATGGGATGCTGCGCTGTACCAGGTTTGAGCGTGTTTCTCGCAGCCAGTGAAAAACGTGGCGCGTGCTTGCTGATATCAGCGTTGACCATTCATAGACGGAAAGGGCAGAAGCTTTCCACCAATCAAATCACTCACAGTAAACACTCTCAGAACACCGGGCACCGTTTCCTTGCTGAGTACAGCACCGGCCATAAATATAATTCATTTGGAACATTCCACAACCGTGGACACGAGATCAAGACGGGTTGAGGTTGTTTACAAATTTTCTTCCGGTGAATAATATTTCATTTTTCATTGTTCTCAGAACCACTCAAATTTTACCTACAGAGAAAAGAGGTACACATAACAACTTTTTACCCCATGCTACAAGGAACTAGGTACACTGAATAGACCGCGATACCATTCCGTTTGTGTGCGTCGGTGGTTTCCGCTTGAATAAGCATTCATGAGAGCCACGCTTAATTTATTCTCTCTCTTCACTTTGTACATTCCTATCTAATTTAGGAACCAATTTGTACATTTTAAAATTTGTTAATATAAATACTTTTAACGCATTTGTGTGCTACGCTTTATATCTTAATGGGTTACGTGCTAAGGTTTACGCATACATTATTATTTTATTTTTCGTCGGCCCGCTTATTTATTTTAAGAAGAGCACAAGGCATATTCAACACACCTGTCGTATCGTTAATAATTTCTGAAAGCGTTGAAAATTTTTACAGCAGTATGACACTTAGGCCTAGTGATACCCAGGCATTCGGCTACCCAGGTACTCGCGCATTGTCCGGTGTCTTCTGGTAATACCCGGGTACCCAAGTACAAATAAGCGGATACCCATGTACCGGTGCACTGCTCGGTGTCTTCTGGTAATACCCGGGTACTCGAGTACAAATANGAGTACCCAGGTAACCGCGCGCTGCCTGCTCTCTTCTGGTAATACCCGGGTACTCGAGTACAAAGAAGCGGATACCCATGTACCGGTGCACTGCCCAGTCCCGTCTGGTAATACCCGGGTACCCGAGTACAAATAAGCGGATACCCATGTACCGGTGCACTGCTCGGTGTCTTCTGGTAATACCCGGGTACTCGAGTACAAATAAGCGGGTACCCGCTCACATAGAGCCTATTACCCGGGTACCCGTTCCTTGCAATTGCGTTATATGTATTGTGTGATAGAAGAGCACGAATACATACAAGTTACCCCGAAATAAACATTCTACCTGAACAGTTCTATTGTAAAGACAAATGGGTTGCACCTTATGTAATGGCAAATATGGTTATATACTGAAAATCGCACATGAATACAATAATTTGTGTATATATATTTCCTACATACTTGCAAATCTTAACAGGGGAGACTTACCGTATGGGAAACAAACATGTACCCATACATGAGTTTATATACTTTTATTTTACTCAGAACTGTGTTAGTTTAGTCATTTATTCACATGAACGTAATATGGAACACAATGAAACGTACAAATACACCGTAAGGCCTGGTTTTAATACAAATAAGGCATAATTGGCGAATAATAATTTAAACCAATGGAGGTGCCTGTTGAAATGTTTCGTTGACGTTTCCTCAACTATCGCTAAGCCAACAAACTAAAAACATGTAACACATTGCTATAACGAAAATAACAAANCGTTATATGTATTGTGTGATAGAAGAGCACGAATACATACAAGTTACCCCGAAATAAACATTCTACCTGAACAGTTATATTGTAAAGACAAATGGGTTGCACCTTATGTAATGGAAAATATGGTTATATACTGAAAATCGCACATGAATACAATAATTTGTGTATATATATTTCCTACATACTTGCAAATATTAACAGGGGAGACTTACCGTATGGGAAACAAACATGTACCCATACATGAGTTTACATACTTTTATTTTACTCAGAACTGTGTTAGTTTAGTCATTTATTCACATGAACGTAATATGGAACACAATGAAACGTACAAATACACCGTAAGGCCTGGTTTTAATACAAATAAGGCATAATTGGCGAATAATCATTCAAACCAATGGAGGAGTCTGTTGAAATGTTTTGTTGACGTTTCCTCAACTATCGCTAAGCCAACAAACTAAAAACATGTAACACATTGCTATAACGAAAGTAACAAANTGTTGACGTTTCCTCAACTATCGCTAAGCCAACAAACTAAAAACATGTAACACATTGCTATAACGAAAGTAACAAAGTAAGGAAATGAATGAGATTTCCAATTTAAGGGTTTAGGAAAGCTCGGTTAGTGTGTAAAAATACAAGTAAATTAACGTTCCCTGGTCACAAAGAACTACGTTTAGAAATAACTTGCATTGCTTGCATTCGAAATGGTTCTCTACGAACTAGTGGAAGATGCTGGACATACCAAATATATCTGAGCTAAAAGTGCAGTTACTATATTACACTTATTGCTACTGCAATTCTCTTCTCCTTTCCCCTCCGCCTACGATGGCCCAGGATGACTGACGCGAAGCAATATTGTAAACATGAAAAGGTTTGCTTTAAGCTTACCTGTAATCTGCTTGGCTGTTTGAACACGATTCGTGCTTGAATGACAAATATATGCTTACTGCAGACGTAGACCCACTGCAGGACAACTCATCGCCACACACACTGCGCGCGTGACTGTGTGTCGATCCGTTTTCTCCGCGAGTTTCCACACCCAGCTTGCTTTCGGCATTTCCCGACTTCCTCCCGTTCAACTGGACGCCAACGAAGAACGTCAACTGCTGCTGTGACGAGATCGGGTATCACAACACGCAACGGCACNCCCGTTCAACTGGACGCCAACGAAGAACGTCAACTGCTGCTGTGACGAGATCGGGTATCACAACACGCAACGGCACTAGTGGAGTTCCATGCACATTGACTGCGAATGCTGCTGTAAGATCGCACAGGAAACTTATAAATTAAATTTTATTTTAGTATCTGCAATTCTCATATATTAAATTACTTTAATTGAATACGTGTATCAACTGTTGACATCATAAGGCACGGGTATAAGCAAGCATACAGCCTCTCGGCCATACATTTGTTATTCATACGTAGCGCTCTTAGCCTTGCGGCCACACCGCGCTACGGCCGCCCAGTCGGCAGGGAAGAGGGATCACGCCCTNCCCGTTCAACTGGACGCCAACGAAGAACGTCAACTGCTGCTGTGACGAGATCGGGTATCACAACACGCAACGGCACCAGTGGAGTTCCATGCACATTGACTGCGAATGCTGTAAGATCGCACAGGAAACTTATAAATTAAATTTTATTTTAGTATCTGCAATTCTCATATATTAAATTACTTTAATTGAATACGTGTATCAACTGTTGACATCATAAGGCACGGGTATAAGCAAGCATACAGCCTCTCGGCCATACATTTGTTATTTATACGTAGCGCTCTTAGCCTTGCGGCCACACCGCGCTACGGCCGCCCAGTCGGCAGGGAAGAGGGATCACGCCCTCTCAACGCAGGTGTCCCAGCTTCTCACCTGAGGTACCCGAGCCCAAAGCCCCGACTTGATACACAAGCTCTACCAGGGGCAGCGACCCAAGCGGCAATTCACGACACCTCTAAGAACAAAGAGGATGCTGCTGTCATGGGGAAACAGCAGAACACGGGAGACCTGAGGTATCGCCGGAAATGTACGCCGGAAATATCCGGGTGACCGACGCATTGGTTACGAAACGCACTATGCGTAACGGATACCAGAGTACTGCATGTTGCATCTGCCACTTTGAAGACAGACGAAGGGTCTGTTTGACTATTGCTGTGTCGACACGCCTTTCGACCATAGTAGGAAATGCATGACTGTGTACTCTTACTCAAGGTAGGAGGGTAGTGACTTCCACTGGGGTACCGAACCGCACTATACGAAATGAAAAACCCGTAAAAGAATAGTACACACTCTCATAAAAGTTCATTTTTAATCAAAAGTAAAAATTATTACCAAAAAACATATAGATTAATTTTATACGAGAGCCACCAAATGCCTTTAACTTATTACTATAAAACTTGCCGACAAGAGATATATTCATTCTTCGTCAAAAACACAAATGGCTTTGGGTACCAGAAAAAAATTAAAAAAGTAATTTTAATATCTATTACAATTGAGTAGTAGTGATACACTTGAAGTAAACAAAGGTGACGAAGCATTTATCGCATTCTAAAATATGCATNATTACAATTGAGTAGTAGTGATACACTTGAAGTAAACAAAGGTGACGAAGCATTTATCGCATTCTAAAATATGCATCCATCTTTATAGTACACTTGCATTGAAAGTATTTAATTCAATTTCTCTGCTATTAGAAAAATGGTCACAATACGGATATTTAAGCGAAATATTTGTGTAACTGTCGCAACAATTGTTTGTTGGTTTACTGACAGAAGAAAATTTTGGGCAGAAGAACACACTAAGTGCTCGTCTTTTCAGCACCATTTGGGTGTTTTAATGTCTTTAAGNCAAGAAAATTTTGGGCAGAAGAACACACTAAGTGCTCGTCTTTTCAGCACCATTTGGGTGTTTTAATGTCTTTAAGGCCATTATTTTAGACTAATAGAAAACCTTGACAAAACATTATAGACCTTAGAGATGACGTAAATTTTTTTAATTATAAAATTCACCAGTTGCTTAGTTTTTGCATCATAAACTGCCATAGTTACGATTTTGAAGCATCTGTAAAGCAGGAATGTATAACTTTGTCGTTTTCTGCCGACCTCCCTTGGCGCAATCAGTTGGTGCGCCGCCGATCTGGATTCTGGGTTCGAATCCTATGTACGGCATTGGTGTGAGTTTAAGTAAGGTTATAAATTAGTTTGTAAGCCGTCCCCTGATAAGCCCTTCAGGCATAACATCGGGGGACGTAATAAGGCCTTTCCAATTACATACATTTGTATTTTTTTTTTATGTAGCAATAATTTAAAAGGGCATTAGCTCGGGGAATGTGTTTGATTAAAAGTTCAAATATTAAACTATTTTGAGCATGATATACTGAGCTCATCTTCCTGTGAATTTTCACACATAACAAAAGTTATACATAATTATTATAATAGAACAAATGTAAGACATAAAACTAAGTGGCAAAACACACACAATTTTTACTAATAAGTTATTTTAGTATTATGATTTTTCATGGACATTTTAACCAAAAATATGCAACTTATAAAAATTTTTGCATGAAAATTGTTTTACTTGCAGAGTCAGTCAACTAGCGAGTGTTTCCCATTCATTAAAAACTTATAATTATGAACATTACTAGGCCAAGCTAAAGTGCCCAATATATTTAAGCCAATCCGGAACACTTTACATAATTAAGATATTACAATCCATCTCAAAACTTTAAGGAAAAATTTATTGTGTTTAATATTCAATATAATATGAGAAACAGCTTTAAGTCAGTATAAAATACCCAAAATCTGTAATCCAATCTAAGATACCCACTAGCTTAAGAAAGCCAAAGGTACCCCCAATCCCAGTCTTCCCAAGATCATTTATTCGATATAAGGTACCAAACATTCTTAAACATAAACTACTCAGTATCCCTAAGCCAGTGTAAGATGCCCAATAGCGTACGCCCACAATCTTAAGCCAACACAGTGTAAACAATATCCTTAATTCAATCCAAGATACCCAAAAATCTTAAGCTAATTAAAGGTACCCAACAACATTAAGCCACCTCAAGTTTCACGACATCGTTAGGGGTAGAGTAAAACACCATCTTGCTGCCATTATTTCTGACTGAAATCAATTTGTGAAAATACAACAATCTTAAGGGAAAAAATACATATTTTTGTTATATTTTATAGATTACAGATTAATTATTATTTACGTTCTTGTACCGTTATTACTTTCATAGTCATACTCAAAAAGTAAATTACCATTCATTCCCATTCATTCCATATGACAAAAATATAAAGACACTCCACTGATAATTATATAACATTGAGGAAATCTACCGAGTCATATACCATTCCTTGTCGGAATACAAAGTACACAATATCCTTAGGCCCATGTGACCTACACAACAACCTAAGCTAACCCAAGGCGCCTACAACATTAAGCCAACACAGAGTACTCAATGTCGTTAACTCAATCCAAGATACGCAACGATCTTAAGCTAACGCAAGGTACTCTCAGCCTTAAGCCAACAAAGGGTATCAAAATTCAATGAAATTACCAAACAGCTCTAAGGTAACAACAAAGTACTCAACACCCTTAAGTTTGTCTAAGATACACAAAAGTCTTACGCTGATCCAGATAACTCACAGCCTTATTGGCCAAAACAATGTATCCAATATCCTTAAGTCAATAGATACAAGACACCCACAAACTTAACAAGAGTACTCAATATCCTTAACAGAAGATACCCAACAGCATTAAGCTACCATGCTACCTCTTCAGCCAATACATAGTAACCAATATGCTTAAGCCAGTCTAAAATACCCAAAAATCTAAACTAACCGAAGGTGTCTACAGCCAAAAGCCAACACAGAGTACCCAATGTCGTTAACTTATTCTAAGATAAGCAGCAGTCTTAAACTACTCCATGGTATCTTCAGCCTTACGGTAACACAAAGTACCTAACCACCTTAAGTTTTTCTAGGATACCCAACTGGTTTATGCTGATCCAGAGTACTCACAGTCTTAATAAGGCAATCAAACCTCCTTAAGTCAATCTAAGATACAAGGTACCCACAAACTTCAGCCAACACAGAGTACCCTAAATCCCTAAGCCAATCTAAGATACCCAGCAGTCTTAAGCCAATCGAAGGCCAACACAGAGTACGTAATAACCTAAATCCAGNAACAAACCTCCTTAAGTCAATCTAAGATACAAGGTACCACAAACTTCAGCCAACACAGAGTACCCTATATCTCTAAGCCAATCTAAGATACCCAGCAGTCTTAAGCCAATCGAAGGCCAACACAGAGTACGTAATAACCTAAATCCAGTCTAAGATAGCCAACAAGAGAAGCTAACGCAAGGTAGCTACAACCGTGCAAGCCAACACAGAGTAGCGAAAGCGAGTAGTAAAGCGAGTGAAGGTGCGTTGTCGTTGCAGATGGCAGGCGTGTGAGCCTCCCTGAGGGCAGGCGAGGGCGGGCCCCGCCATGGCCAACACAGCGCATCTGGTTCGCCGCCAGAGCTCGCAGAACCTCAACCCGCAGCGCTCCCTCGACCGCCTCGAGATGAAGGAGCTGCGAGGCCGCCTCGTCGTCGAGAACGGCAACTCGGCGGGGTACGGCGCCACCAACGTCGCCTTCGACGACACCAGCCCCAACACCAAGGTCAGTTCGCCCCCCCCCTCCTCCTCTTCCTCTGGCTCAACTGAGAGTGCGGTTAGCTGGTGTATTCTCTGTGGCAATTTGCCAGCCGATGACGAAGTGCTGGCGCGTTCTCCGAGCATTCAAGTCACAATGTTAGATTATGATTGCTCGTGGGCAACTACCAACATTAGACACTTGAGTCAGTTTTTGCAAATATGTGGAAGTTTTTTTTTCCTAGCGATTTTTTGTATTTGCTAAAATAAACAGATGAAATTTAAACTGTGAGGCTTTGGTGAGAGTATCAAAAACCATTCGTGTTGGCAGCTGGCAGTTTTGTCAAGCAGACATTAAGATGTAACCCATGCAGCAAACAACAAGCAGTTAACAGTTGGCCAACTGTTGGCAGGGGTGGAAAACGTTCGCGTTTACGACTGCCAGCATTTATCATATGATAGACATCTGGTCATATAAACAAAAGCGACAGTAACTATTTTTTAAATAATCGTAATATGGGCCAGTGCTCTCACAATGGTTGTTAGATTTCAATTCGTTATTTTGCATTTTAAATTCCACCTGGAAGTAGACTAAAACTAAAATACTAGTATTTTAAACAAAACACACAAATCCTAGTATTGACTTGTGGTACTTACATTAATTGTGTATTGCAAAGCTAATTATGCTACTTGTATGTGTAGAAAGTTTTCAGAGTTACTTAAAAAGTGTTACATGAATACATGGTAGGGTAATTGCTAGCATTCTAGGCTGTGAACTAAAGTTTTGTGAGTTCGGTTGCAGGTTCATCCATAGATATATAGTGTTTTTTTTTATTATGCCGAAGATAACAAATGAATGGGGTGAGTAGATCAATTTTATTTGGGTGAAATGTAATTTTTTTTGGCTTTGAAAATGTATGGCAAGTCAGTTACGTCACGAAGGAGTCTCGAGCGGGGCCGCAGGTCAATCTCGTGCTCCTCCTTTCTTGACGTCGACACTTGTGGATTTCTCTCGACTCACTTCATTATAATGCAGTATGAATTTCTTCACAGGGAAACACATACCTGTTTGGGCCCCTGGACAACGTGGGCGAGGAGATATAAAAAAATGGTTTTATTTTCCCGCGAGCTCTATATAATTTTTAAAGTAACATATATTTAGTGTACCGCGTTTACGAACGACCCTACGCACGTCCACTAAGCTCCGTTTACGAATGCAGCGCCACCCAAGCAGTTCACCAATTGCCGCACGTAGCAGCACCTCCTGGACGCATTGACTCGCCACATCAAAGCCTATTCTTGACAAGCCAGTTGATGGCGAATGGATACATAAACGAAAAGGCGCGGCGATCGTCAACTGTCAAGAATGTGGCCTTCTTATATGGTACACAGTATACAGGCTATTCACCGTCAATTGGACACTTTTGGAATCAACGTTTGTAAAAATATCATTGTCTCATACCTGCATATATTTTAACGGGCGGGCTGGGTGGAATGCACACATGCGAAGTTCTTAACGTCGGACACCAAGATGGTCACCGAGAAAAGAATTATTTTTCTTTTGCAAGAAATTTTGTTCAACTTGCAGACATTACTTAGGAGTACCGTTTCCTCGCATGAAATAAATGTACATAAAATTTGCACAATGGCTGGTAAAAATCGTAACTTCAGTGTTTTAAAAGCGTATAAATAATAAAAACTTATACACTTGCCAAAATTACAGTATATAATTCGCATTGAAATGAGATACCATGAATTACTTCAAGGCATATTTTAAATCACGCTATGAAATGTTTTCGCAATTTTGAAAAACTGCTTAAGATAAGAAAATTGCTGCAGTTTATTTGCTTTAAACAGTTTTTTTTTTGTAAAATATGTTTTGCTAAACATACCATAAAATTAATTAAGACATGACGGTTTAGTCAGCATGGTTAAATTTTGTAAACGATTACGTTCATTAAATTTTATATCCCAAAAACACTCAATTTGTGACTTACCGTAACGCAAAATCTATGGGATCTAAAATTTTTTTCTACGCCAGGAAATAATACTTTTAAGTAATGTGTACAGATTGAACAATTTTCCGTACAAGAATAAAATAATGAATTTTTTGCTGACCAGTGCCCTCCCTTAACGTTGAATTGAAAGTGTTACGTAAATATGTCTGTAGAAAGAAATTATTTCTTTTCATTTATGCTTTTTTAATGCATACCAGTGTAAGGATTGGCACATTGGTAAAATATTTACTTTTCTGATAATTCTACATTTTCACTTGACGCGAACAAAGTGATCAGGTCCATGGCAATGTTCATATTATGCATGGCGGATGAATACAAAGCGTTCATACAAGTATATCTTAAGGAGGGCTTTCAAAAGTGGTCGGTTTACCGTTAACAGCCTATACAAAAGACAAGCCGGCTACAAACAAATGAGGTCATTTCACCTCTATGGCAGTGTGACTTCGGCTCGCGCGACAAGGAGACTAATCCGGCGAGTGATGGTTCGACGCCATTCCAGCCATGGCTTCGCGATTGAAAACGGAAAACAAAAATGCTCGGCGAACTCACGTGGTCACAGTCCAGTGTTCAAATATCTGTACGTTTACCTTACTTCGGCAAGTGACCTACAGTTTGACAACAAATGTTCTCCGCTTAGTGTTGGTAGCCACGGGTTTCGGAGCTGACTTTAATCAGGAATTCCCCTCCGCTTTATACTCCCTCTGTAAACCGGGAACAAAAATTGAAACTCTATTTTTTTTTTTTAGCCTACTTTGCAAAGGAAAGATAGACTTATGCAATCACCCGAATGTCTGTCTGAAA
Source organism: Clitarchus hookeri (assembly GCA_002778355.1). NCBI lineage: Eukaryota > Metazoa > Arthropoda > Insecta > Phasmatodea > Phasmatidae > Clitarchus > Clitarchus hookeri. Next base: position 142,902 of record NQII01002893.1, on the reverse strand, counting down.
TGAATGCCCCCCCCCCTAAAAACTTTTAAACCCAAAAAACCGATTATCAACAGACTCAGTTCATTTATTGTATTTATTAATTCAATCTGACTTTTATAGTTTTCGATCACGCAGGGAAATTATTTCCAAAATGGCGGCAATTTTTAAATTTAGCTCACAATATATCGAGAATTATTTAACCGACTTCAACCAAATTTGGTACTTTGACAGTGCGTGATATAAACATTAAAATTAGAAACGGACAATATTATTAATTGGCCATTTTGGAATACAGTGCAAATTTAAAAAATATTGCTTTTCAATTATATATCGGGAACTATTAAACCGATTTAAACAAAATTTGGGACACTCATAATGCATGATTTATGCATTGAATTAGGAAATCTAAAATGTTATCAATCACCCATTTTGTAAGATTGTGCAAATTAGGAAATTTAACTTTTCCATTATAAATTTTGGTGGACTTTTTAATCGAGTTAAACAGAGTTTGATAGGTTGACAGTGCATCATTTAAGCATTTAATTTAGAAATTAACGTTTTTAATCCGCCATTTTGAAAGATAGTTCAACATGAAAAATTAAGTTTTTACATCATGTCCCAGTAACTACACAACCGATTTCTGCCATGTTTAGCATATAAGTAAAACCATTGTAGGCCATGTTCATATATAAAATTTTAATGGATAAGATATTTGTTTTCAAAATGGTGGCAATATAGGCATTTTAGGTTTATTATCAATATCTCCAATACCGTTTAAACAGTTTCTGCCAATATTGTTTTGGTAAAAGTATATTTTACAAGCATCGATTGTGTCAAAGTATTGCCTCTTTTCCCCTGTAAGATAAGCATTATGTGAAAAATGTAGTTCAAATGACACATCTCGGAAAAGAATTAACTGGTTTCTACTTAATTTGACTCTCAAGTAATACTACAGTACGTCGTGTAAACTGACATCTTTTAGTGAGTCAGACTATTATTTTCAAAATGATGACCGCACAAACATTATATACTACTAACATATATATATATATGATACCATGCAATTAATTACAACTTAACCTTTTATGCTGGCATAATATAAGGTAATATATAAACTCATTTGTCAGCCATTTTAAAGAATTTAAGGTCCATCTTCAAAGATGTGCACGGCCCTTAGAATTAACTTTAGACCATAAGTGCTATTTATGTTTTCTCCATCTTTTTTTTCATGAATAACCAGAAGCCGAAATTTGATGGTCTACTTTAGATACATCCTGTATTTCTCTCCAACTTATGTGTGTTGTGAGGGGGGTGGAGGGAGTGGCACGCCAAACGGGGAAACTGCACTCTTAATGCGAATTAGTGGAAAACCACTTATTTTAATTGAAATTCAAATATTCAATTACATATTGAGCACACAAGTGAACATTGATTACAAAGAGGATTTTTTTATAGTTATTTACTGAAAATATGTAGCTTTAAATTGTATGTCCTTTAATTTCGTTTTTAGTTTAATTGCTGGCATTAGGTATGTTAAAACCAATAATACGTACGAGTGAACTCAATTAACCACATGCTATGCAGTATAACGAAATGAAAGACGTAAAAACGGAATGAAAGACTGATTGTTCATGCTACCTCGTGCAATGGTTTTATAAAAGTAGAACTCGTTTAATAAATGTATACATTAATTAATTTTATTAGTTTATGCTTTGGTATTTGATAGACGCTGTATAACTGTAATTTGATATACGTTGTTTAACTTATCCATAAGTTGAAAACCAAATCATTGAATGAAGAAAAACGAATGAAACGGTTTATTAATCAATGGAAAATGTCCCTTAATCAATAAGTGAAGGAAAACTGGCTTTTTTTTTCTATATTTCTTTCGTTAAATTGGCTGAAGTGACTGTTGAACAAGTCAGGTGTTGATAACTGATTTAAGCAGCGAAATTCTCACTTATTCATTTTTAAGGCCCCCGCCAGCCTAGAGCTTTTTGCTCCGTTTGAGGGCGAGAAGCGACGAAGCGATAAGGGCTACACTGCCATGCGCATCAAATGCCCCTTCGCCACTAAGCGCAAGGCTCCGAACTGCCGTGTAATGTTCTCGTCGCACTGCGTGTACGCATGGGACTTAAAGCGGTGACCCTATTATCTTACCGGCGGAAAGTCTGTAGGAAGGTTCAATGCAGGGCACTTGAGTAGTTTTTTATGGTTCTGACACGTAAAAGCCATTTTTAGACATTGTGGAGCACTCTGAAATTGTGTTTCTAATGTACGTGTCGCCTTGAAAGCACTCAGCAACCCTTATCTAAAGTGTGTGTTCTTTTCGTAGATCAGCACATTGGGTGCAGGCTTAACAGTTTCGTCGGAAAATGTGTATTTCAAACATACTGCAACGCAGCTCAAGCACAAGGCAGGCGGGAGCCTTAAAGCGTAGGAATAACCGCGCTGCGACGAGGAGGCTGCCAGCCCATCCACTGACGTCATCGGCGATGTCCGCCACGCGGCGGGCGTAATGTGAGCGATAATTGGCTCCCGCCAATTAGCAGTGGCCGGACCTGTTACGAGGGTCGCCCCGCGCGAACGCATCGTCGCCCNACTTGCAATACAGAGGTGCAACGGCTGCTCGTTCCCGCCAACTCCAGCCACACACGCCAGGAAATTGGCGGCGCTGACCAGCGAAATGTTGGAACACCATTCGCCGATAGTCCCCGCCTGGTGACCTACTCGCCGGCCAGCAGCCGAGCCAATGAGGAACCTCGCGCGGCTCGGGCCGCCAATTAGAGACAGGTTACGCCAGGCCATTTCGTACCTGTGTACTTACCTACTCTGTGTCATGGCCGCCCGGAGAGTCGAGCTGAGTTGGGTAACGTGTGCGGCTCTTCGCAGCGAGGTCTTGAGGGCCGATATCTCTCCATTTACTTTCCACTTCCACTTATATTTTAATAAGAGGTGTTAGATGAACATTTGTGATTAGCGAAATTGTTTACTTTGTTTTCTGTTTTTTTTAATGCACGCATGTGTAAAATTAGCAGATTTTTTAAATACGAAAATGTCTTACAATTTCCCAGTTTCACTTGACCGGCGCATGAACAAAGTGATCAGGCACGTGGCAATGATATTTTTAATACCGTGGAAGAATACACAACGTGCGTACAAGTAGATCCTAGGAGGGCTTTCGAAAGTGCTCAGTTTGCCGTGAACAGCCTTCAAGAGGATTTATCATATACAGGACATTCCTACCTGTGCTGGGCGACGTACCGCAGCTGCCTTGCGACCCTGCCGTCACAGAGTGCGTACAGGTACAGATAGATATGGAGCAGCCGTTTACAACGCGAGAACCAGCCGCACACGCCAGCAAAATGGCTGTACTGACCAGCAACATTTTGGGAACGCCGTTCGCCAATCACCTGCTGGTGACCTACCCACCGGTCGGCAGCCCAGACGAAAGAGAACCTTTCGCAGACTGCGGTAGCCAATCAGACGCGAGGCTCGTTCCTAGATCCTTGAGCAACTAATTAGAGAACGGGGACGGCAACATCAGAACAACCGCCGTGCCATTGCGTTTCGGTGTGCTTAATAGTTATCATCAAGGGCGGCGAGACAAAAGCAGCTATCTCTCTCTCTCTCTCTCTCTCTCTCTCTCTCTCTCTCTCTCTCCACTACTTCTGTGATTAGATTCAAACTGCTCGGCTGTTTTTATACATATTTCATTACTCTCCAAAGTCCTTCGTAATAATCGGGTTCATCAAACATTTTCAGTGACGGAACCAACGCTTCCAGTGAACCAAATTTAAGAAAATAATTACCGATTATGGCCGAAAAATGTAATTTTGGCTAAAGATGAAAATAAACTTAATATAAAATTACCATTATCCATTAGTTTCAATATATTATATCAAATTATTTTATTGACTGCCCATTCGAAAATTTTTGTTCGTGAAGTGCACGGTTGTTTGTGAAAATTGCAACACACAGAAAGAATATTGTAAAGAATATTATACATGTGTGTGACCGGAAAGGTCCGTGTTACGCCGAGCTCAGTCACTGAAGAGCCGACAAACGAAGTGAAAGCAAGTGGCGGTATGCCTCGTCGACGTCAAAGGGCGCCATATCAGCAAGTGAGTGAGTTCGAACGGGGCATAATGATCTGTCTCCGGGAAACGGGTTTGTCATGCCGTGACATTTCGGCTCGTACAGGGCATGCCGCTACGACAGTGATGCGTGTGTGGCGCCAGTGGATAGAAGAGGGTCGTACGCAGCGACGAGCGGGTACTAGACTACGCAATGTGACCACAGCACGAGATGACCGCCATCTTGTCCGCATGTCCGCAACGGACCGTAGAGCCTCGTCCACACTGTTGGCTTGACACTGAAGCACTGCAACGGGTGTGGACCTGTCTGCGTCGACGGTTCGACTCCGTCTGCTGTGAGATGGGCTGGTGACACGCATGCCATTGCGTCGGCTTCCATTGTCCAGAAACCACAAACGCCTCAGACTGCAATGGGCACGTGAACACCGTCGCTGGCGTGCTGACTGGCAAAATGTAGTGTTTTCAGACGAATCCCGATTCAACCTGCCTTACAGTGATGGCCGCATACATGTTAGACGCTACCGTGGTGGTCGCAATCTGGCAGCCTGCATTATGGAGCGGCATTGCGGACAAACGCCAAGTGTGATTGTTTGGGGCGTCATTGGATACAACATGCAATCTCGACTCCTACGCATTGAGGGCAATCAATCTTAACAGTAACCGCTACATCAGGGAGGTTTTAGAGCCCGAGGTACTGCCCCTCCTCCAGGCGACTCCATATGCCATATTTCAGCAGGACAATGCCCGTGCAAGCCTTCTTCAATGAACGACGGGTACCACTGCTTCCCTGGTAGGCACGTTCTCCTGACAAATCGCCCATCGAACATATCTGGGATATGGTTGGTAGGCGACTTGTTCATCACGAACCTCCACAGTTGATGCTTTGTGGACTCGCATACAAACCGACCGCATGGAGGGAGATTCCCCAGGAACATATCCAGGTCCTCTTTGATTCCATGCCACGCCGTTTAGGGGCTCTAATTGCTGCACACGGGGGCTTCAAAAAATACTGAACTCTCAAGGACAGAGATCATGTACAGTTCTGTAATCTTAAACAATTGTGTATTATCATGTACCTAATCTGTGCTATAACTCGGTAATATCAACAAAATATCTAGAAAGAATGCGGTCCGGGATCTTGACCTTGCTCAAGGAGATAGCACGGAGGCGGGGGGAAGGTCTAACGAGCCAATCACAGGGAAGCAACAGTGTCGCCGATACGCGATACCTAATGTATAGTCTGCGCGCATGTAAAGCGAACACACCAGTCTTGCGGGAGGTATTCACTAAAGAGTAAAGACCATTTCACGATCACACATCCATTGAATTCAATTACTTGAACACAAAAAACAACTTCATTTGCCATTCAAGTAATTGCATTCATTAGGCTTTCAAGTCTCCACATGAAAATGTATCACAAACCTTTTTAATGAAACCAGTCTAAAAAATACTTAAAGGAAATTTTCAAAAGCATCTACGACTCATTCACGACGCGAAAATAATTCAAGCCCCAATACATTTTCTTCAATGTATAATATCTTATATTTCAACTATGCGCGTCCTTATTTTGTAAAAGTTATAAATGTGTACACACAAATCTATTATAATGAGATTACTTCCATTACTACTGCCAGAAAAGCTGTGACAGGCGATTTAAATTTTGGTGTCAAGAAAATTTAGAACATGTTCTAAACGAAAATCTTAAAGGAAAACGAGACAGTTAACAAATTTAAAGAGANGGTGTCAAGAAAATTTAGAACATGTTCTAAACGAAAATCTTAAAGGAAAACGAGACAGTTAACAAATTTAAAGAGAGAATTGCTGCGAATATGACGGTTCTATGGCATCGTATAAAATTAAATTGTTTTAATTCAATAGAAATTAAAGGTAATTTGAAGAAAATTTGATATTGAGAAAGGGCCTTAAGTCATAGCATGTTCGAGTAAAAAAAACTTCCTACTGTCCTACTATTCACAGCGAAGTTCGGGAAATTATTGGTAATTTAATTGCGTTTTTTTTTGTAACGAGAATGTTTCTGGAAGACATACTTTATATCCCATTGAAAATGTTGCGAAACTACCCATATAGCACAGAGATATCCGACGGATATCTGACGGATGTCACTCTTCGACATTCAGGATATCCAAGGACATCCAAGATTAGCAAAGTTACATTCGAAAGACTACCAAACGATATCCAAATGTCCGCCCAATATCCAAAAAGTGATATAGATATTTTGGATTTCCTATATACATCTTTAGATGTAGCCACTTACCTTACGTAATGTCCATTGGTGGTTTTGTAATATTTAATGTATATCCAGTAAGTGGTACAAACTGGTATCTTCTACTGGATATCCAACAGATAAACATTAGAGTTACACTGCAGGATTTTTACAGATTGTGGATGTAACTAGGATATCCTGTGCTACGTGGGTATCAGCAGTTCCGACAGGAAGATCGGTTGTAAAATACGACGGTTATCAAAATTATCAGATATAAAATAAAAAGTATGTACACCATAGTAAAAACGAAAGACGAGTGGCAGAAAAATACTTTGGGAGGACTTTTATTTCAGCTTTCTTGGACGCCAAATTTAAAACTTTTATGCCCACAGAAAATAAGTGCCTACCTTAAAAAACCTGTCTGTACTACGAAAATACAAGAATAGCTCAAGGTAAAAACAATATTGCTTGACGTGAAGTCTGCACGATCCTCATTGAAGGTGATCGCTAAACCGTTGACGGTTTGAACTCAAATCTCCGACATCGCTTGCAAACTTCTTAGCATCGGTTCGTTGGTATTGGACCTCTAAGCACAGCCACTTGGCGTGACACGAACGGCAGCGTAGCAGCTGACCTAAAATCATTTTCCTTATAAGGACTTAAAAAGTTTTTAAATGACAGGTAGTTGTCCTAAAATTGTTTTTCCAACAGGCAGTGGGCCAATTGTCATGCAACCTGTCGTTTGACCTACAATAATTTCACTTAAAAACCGAATATTTCTCTCTAACGTGAAGTGTATTAACTCAAGCATCATGTAGTAGAACCGACAGGTACTACACCTAAAACAAACTTGCCTGGCGTCGTTTTTTTTTAATTTCTTTTATTTGACGGTCACTTCACCCAGAGTAGTTATTCCTACTTTAGGTCTACTGACTTCTACCCTCACGAAGTGAGCGAGCGAAGAGATTTGGGCGGCTCTTAACATCGAGTTCTTGAAGGCCGACGATGGCGAAGCGAGGCGAGCACGGAGCAGCGCTGGAATGAAAGAACGGGGGAGGAGGAGATACCCGAGAAAACTCGCCGACCAGCTGCACGAATCCCACATGTGGGGGGAACCCCGCCGGCAATCGAACCCGGTTCGCTTGGGTGGGAGGCGGGTGGTCTGACCACTACACCACCGTGGGCCCCCACACACACGAAGTTCTTCCGGCGAGGGATTAGGCAGTCAGTTACCTTGGCAGGTGTGTGGCGAGTGATCTGACCCTCCCCCACTCCTGCTGGCGTCGCGAGTCGTCCTCGAGGTGCGGTGTTGTCCGGTGATTGTCGCTAATGAGGGGGGTGGGGGGAAGCAGGATGAAGGCTCCTCCGGCCAGAACCTCCGTGGCCAGTGGCTGCGGTGGAGCAGGGATGTCGACGTCCAAGAAGGCGACCCGGGTACCGGCCCCACGGCGGCAGGGCGCCGTCGAGAAGAAGCTCGACCCCGCGGCCCAGGAGGCGCTCATCGCCGTCCCAGGAGTCAAGTTGGCCGTCGTGGTCCAGGTGATTCGACCCCACCACGCCAGTCTAGGTTCTATCCCACAATACTCAACGACCCTGCCTACTGAGCCGGCAGCTGCCAACTTCAACTGGGGGACCAATGTTTAACGAAATGCCTTCTCATTGCGTCAATTTTAAAGATAAATATTTCAAATACATTCTTGCATGCAAACTAGGATAGCAGGCGTTGTAGAAAATTCTGCATGGACTTGTATAGAACATTGTATCGTGTCACGTGGGCTTAAAGAATTGTCCATTGGTTGCATCCATCATAAATATAAAAGGAATGATTTCACAACGTAGCTTCCTATTTCTCTAACAATTGAGTTAATTTTCTTTGGCCCGTTTATTTTTCTTTTCGCATGAAAGGCAGTGCACAATATGCCAAATTGAATTATAACTTTGATAGGATCTTCATTGCCTTCAATGACTACGAAAAAAGTAACCAAAAAAAATACGGACACAATATGTGAATGAGAAACACAAATGGTTTTAAAATTTGGTGATGTATATAAGCACATATATGGAACGAGAGACAACTACCCAGTTAGACAAGGAGTGACACAGACACAATGAGGACAGAACAACTATGACAATATAAAAACTGCAAAACAACAAATGAAACACACACTGCCGTAAGTCAAAATAAATGGACATATAATAGGATCAAACCATTATAATGATACTGCCTGTTAATGAACGAAACAACAAAACAACAGAGACAGTATAAATGCAGCTAGATAATCTCAGCAATAAAAATCAAATCTATAAAATGATAAAAAATATAAAGATGCAGTCAGACAACCAACTGTACAAAACACCAAGGACAACACATTTTTATTGCATTTGTGTTTCTCATCCATATATTGTGTTCTTGGTTTTTTTGGTTACTTTTTCGTAGTCATTGTAGGCAATGGAGATCCTATCAAAATACGAATTTAATTCCACCACACCATTGTCATTATACTTTAGAAACAACGATCACATTGGAGTGGCCGCTCTCTTAAGACGTATTTTCTGGACGCGGCAGTATTTTTGTGTTTATATATGGACTGCGTTTGCCAATTTTAACTCTATATTACAGATTGTTGTCAATAATTCGTGGCATTTCTTAACAGTTCACACCCAGAGCAGCTAGATTTAGCAAGGAGAATTTTCTCTCACACGATGCAAAGAATATAAACATCCCTTTGTAATGTCTAAAGCATATATAATAAGATACTGATACAATCACTTTGTTGGGAACCTGTTTGTTTTGTTAAACTGTATTTAAAGTCGTGTGGTTAAGCATGGAACAGAATGAGCTCGGAACCACCTACAAACCAACTCGAAACTCACATTATAGATTACGCTGAAAACCGTTCTGGAACCATCGTTAGTTTATCCTCTTCTCAACAGTTTAGGACTATGAATGTCATCATGGCCACAGAATATTAAACTGTGGTACTCTTTTCTATCCGGCGTCATTATCTGCTCTGTGAAGGAAGGCACATAATATTTGCATAATCATCCTCTTTTTCATGAAGTTTGTCCAAAGTGATTTTCTACTGTGTTTTTTCTTCGAAATATTTCTTGATAAAACATTCACAATTACTGCAAGCATTGAGCCCAAGGATGAACTTAATACCTTCACATGAACTTTTGATTGCACTATTATATTTAAAACCTTCCCTAGAAATGCTTGGTCACTGTAAAAATCATGAGACAAATAATTTTTTCCCGGCTGCGTTTTGTTTTCATATTATGGTCGCAACGGCGAAAACGTGTTTGATCCAAGTGCGAAGTTGACCTAATCGCTCTTTCACATTAATGAACACACCCGACCGAGAAGAGGCCCATTAGGTACCCATCGCTACTGATTCCCTCAGGTAAATTAGAATAAAAATTTATGTAGTAGTGAAAATAATGCAAACAAAAGTGTAAAAAAAAACTAGTAAATGAATAAAGTCCTAAAATATTATTTTTCTTCTTGTGATTCAAAAAAATATCCCGTTTCAATGATGACACGCCTCCAATATACACAAACTGTTCATTTCTTCCATACGGTCCGTAATAAAGAATAGCGTACTTCTTCGAGATAAAATTAACTTTAGTGGAGATAACCAGTAGAATAACTTTTCTCCATTATATTCCTCTAATGTTCCAAGCGTTTGCCTTCATTCTGACGAAAAAAAAATACAGGTGAAACTAACCTAATGTGAACATTACAGTTATTCCTTAGTGATCCATAATCTATCACCATGAATGCTAGTGATGAAGATGTTAGCAATGTTGGGTCATGTGTGTTACACCTGACCTTCCACGAGTACATTAAATATTGAACTCTCGCATGCTTTCCCACTACAAGTTTACGTGGTTAATTTTTGTGAATAATGCACATTAGTAAGAATTCACAAAGAACATTGTTTTTACGAACAAATTGATTTTGTAAATTTACAACAGCAGCAGTTTTACCGACATACCAATGCTGGAAGGGACACTCGTATTAAACAAAGTGTTGATACCATATTAGTAGTCCAGCAAACATTTGTAACCCGGCTAACTTAACTAGCAGTGGCGAAAATTCATTCTACTCACTGATGTGATGTGAGATACGGGCGCCACTTATCTTCTGAGTCCTTCAGCTCCTCTGATAGCGAAGTGAGGTGAAGATAGAGCAGCGGAGAAATGCGGTAATGGAAAAAAGTGGAACACCCAGATTAAACCCATAGGATGACGGTAACGTCCGCCACGTTTATTCCCACCGGGAATCAAACCCGGTTCGCCATGATGGGAGACAAGTGAATCACTGCAACACTGAAGTAACTCCTCTTAATGCGCTGACTGGAAGGAATGCACAACCCAGCTTTTCAGAATGGAAATGCTAGGTTACGCAACAATAAATTAATATTTGTTATAATCTAGATTGTTCTACTTGTGGGAATTTCTTGAGCCATTCTTAACGTATGATATAATAATGATCCTACCTTTCCATTTTGCTATGATAAATATCTTCAAGATCATTTTATTGGTTCCAGATTTTATACCGTTAAGATATGAAATTTTGGAAAACCAGTATTCTCCAATCTTTCCCTTCAAAATGTTGAAGTTCATGTGTGCTGTTTAAAAATCGATTGCGAGCCAGTCAATAAAAATATATAAAATATAATGTCATAAAACTGCAAATGCTGAAATACATTTAATAAGTGCAAATTTAAATTCTTAGCTGACGGAATTTGTACCTCACATAAGATTACTAGCAGTGCCACGTCATCAAACTAACACTCGCACTCACAGACAAATGTATTATTAAACGCGGTGCAACGAACACATTTTTTTTTTTGGAACCACATTATCATCAGTGCTGTTCTTTGCTATATACCGAGTGCTATAAATTATTTTTCTTGCTTTATATTGTTGGCAACAGTTGTTTGGGTCTACGGAATATAGCATCAACAACAACTAATGGTATCTCCCACTGTGATGATACGAATTTTGATAAACTATCACCACGCTGCAAATGTACACAGTGATATAAAAATGTCAGTCCAAATTAATTATTTCAATTATAGCACTCGTGGGAAATGAAAGAATAAACTCAAACAGTCAGTCGCTATGGATCCCCTAAAGGAGTACATTTTAAATTGGGCGCCTCTTACATAAAATTTAATTAAGCAAAACCCAGCATTTAAAACTGATTCGCAAAATGTTATCAGTTTGTCAACACCCTGTTCAGGGCGCTGCGGTTTGTGACCTAGACTGCTCCTCCTGTGCCTGATCCACAAGGGTATAACAGGAGAAATCATTCAGAGCAGTATAGGAGGAGCAGGACCAGGACTTCCCATATGCATTCAGGCCTTGACCCTCCAGGCTGTAATAATGTCACATCAGCTGTTAGATGTGCGCGCTCCTCCTGCCAGACTTATTGTCCATGAACCTTGATTTTAATTTGAGCTCGGTCAGTGCTCTAATTGAGAGCAGTTGAATGCTCCCAATAGAAAGAGTAACGCCCTTTCCAATCCCAGTGGGTGGATGTTCTCTGTTCTCCACCCGAAGATGGTTCCACCTCACCTGTCAACAGCAGTGTACGGAGTTGAATCCGCACATGCCACCTTGATGGGGCCGAGTGCTATCCTCACTCTACAAACCCGCTTTGTAAACGAGTCCTCTTACTAGGCGGACCAGACTGTCGACCTTTCATTAGAGTACATCAACCCTTTGAAACTCGGTCTGAGGCAGGTCAGTACGCTTGCGTTCCACGGCAGCTGTTACCGACTTTTTCCGGCACAACAGACTCAGCCCTCCAGGCAAACACACACCTCCAGATCTCCTTCCAAGCAGAAAGTTCAACCAATGCCACTCAGAGTCCGACCCGCGATCAGCACGGCCTAAGCCAGGGCTTTCACACTGATCCCCTGGTTACCCACAATTTTCAGACATGCACACTTGAGTTTTCACCCGGGGACAGCCCAGCCCCTCCAGGACGCCAGATAGTCCCTTCATTAGAGCTCCGCCACCCCGAGATCAGCCCGATTTGCCAAACCGAGCCTCAGCTTGGGAAGTGCAATTCGGTTCGCGGGTCTTCACCGCAAAGCGAAGAATATATATACAATCACTGGAGACTGCACATAACCTCGCCGCAACTGGTTGTCTGTGCACAGACAGGCCGTTGCCGCCTTCAATCGCCCTCACTCCGTTAGCCATGGGGCGGCCCCCATGTTACCAGCCCATACCGCGAGGAGGTGGAGATGGACTTGAGCAGTGCTGGGCTATGTATTTGCATCACTGCCCCATTAAGGAGTTGAGTTGGCAGCCTTCACAGCAGCAGGGGAACACCCAATCATCAATGAGCAGGCCCCACCGGAGCTTTCGCTCTTACACTTACGCCGGTCGCAAACTGCTAGAGCTTTAGCCGGGGGATGGACCGACTAGAGCTGACATTCCATCCGTCACGTCAGCTCAACCAGGTTGCTAGGACCTAGCTCCCCCCTTACACGCACAGACTGGAACACCACAGTCAGGATTTCAGGGCACCTGGTCCCTTCACCTTACATCCTTTACAGTCTGGTTGCCGGAACCACAGCCCAGCCCCAACCCGGCCCTACAGGCCCCGCAAAATGTTATCAATTAGAAACCGTTGGGTGAAATTAAATTATTTTATTTTGTTATTGACACTACGCAATAAGGTCTCAGAAGGGAATGATGTCTCCCGCACATGAGGGAATTCGATTATATAACGCTGATTTATGTTGTGTTAAGTGTAGATTATTGGAACAAATTCCTGCGCAAAGTCACATGTAATGGACACTGTGATCGAAAGGGTTAAAGATGCACGAGGTTGAGTCTAATGAAACCTTTTTTTTTATCGTTAAATTTACTGAACATAGAATATGCAAAATTACACCGCCCTTCCCCGCAGATCACCTGCCGTGTAATGCAACTGTTCCAGTGTTGGGGTAATGCGTCAATTCTTCGAGAAAAAAAATTATTTAGGCATTGTACGTAGCAACACAATCACCGCTTGCTGCGCCTCTTGGTCGGGTTTGAAACTTGCGATAATAACACCCCACTTTCATTCTGTGCAGAAGTAAAAGTATTTGGTTCTTTTCACAAGGCCAAGGAAAAAAATAAATAACGTATCTATGGTCGCGTTCTAACTGACAATTTAAATTTACTAAATGGCCACGTGACCCAATTTAGTGTTCTAAAATTGTAACGTATTTGGTAGTTTTGTATTAAATTTTTAGTATGCAACGAAATTTACTAAATAATAATTTACCAAATCCCAAATCAACACTATATTTGTTAAGCTAATGCGGCAAAGATAACTGCAAAGGTAGCTTTATATAATATATTTTTTTTACGAATCCACGCAGTTGTATATATATATATATTTGGTATCTGAATTTTTTTGCCACCAGGTAGCACTGGTGTTCAATATGTACAGTATTATTACTTCGTTTCGTATGAAAACAAATGGGATAATTGTAATATTATTAAAATGAGTACAATGTTAAAAAAATTTCCTATGTTTACTGGTTTAAAACCTACGTAAATAACAAACTTGGTACTTCACACTAGGGTGGAACTAAATGAAATATGTCCACCTGCTCTTAGTTTTCGGTGGAAAAACTGTATTTAAAAATGTCGGCGAATTTGATTACTTTATTTAATGCAACAACAGAATTGAAACATTTGTTTTCATGACGACCATATTTGTTTGGTTCTTATTCATAACTTTTTTCTCACAAAAATAAGCATGTTTACGAACGCTTAGTGCCAAACAAAATTGTATTCGCGTTATTAATTTTATTCATGTAAACAGCATTTGAGGGGATGAATTACAGTTACAAAATAAAGTCAGTTTAACATTTTGGCTGGGAAATCGCAATTCCAGTAAAAACAAAAACTTACTTTTACATACAAATACATAGAATTTCTCCAATTGCCGCTGGCTTAAAAGTGAGATTTGTGGAACACCAGCGTGTCTTGCGAAGGAAATATCTCCTACGTCGACAACTCGTTCTGTTCCCAACCCGAGTAGAACCACAGACTAAAGATGAGGTAGACCGATTATCGTCTTCTCCATATACACGCAACTCTGACCTAGCCCACATCAATATAACTGTCGATGTCACATGGTTAAGAGTAATGAACGTGACAAGTCCTTGTAATCATTGATAAAGTACTTTTTACCATTTAAATTTAATGTAATCGCCGTAAAAATTCTTCAGAGGAAGTGTACAACCATCGCAAAGCACTCGTTTGTATAAATAGCGTTCGAACCTAAAATCTTAGCCATTTCGTCTATGGCAGTCTTATTGGCAGTGGCTACTGCGCACCTTGGGTGCGCTTTCTACCCCATTGCTCCTCAACAAGTAGAACAAAACTCAGTCGCACCATGCCCCTTTCTCTTGCCAACTTTATGGACGTTCGAGGAATGGTTCAATTTTTTTTAAATCTCATTTGTCAAGGTTTACATTCGGCTCACCCTCGCATATTGTTTTGAAATTCACATATATTCGCATGTTAGGGTGTGGTTGAAAATGTAGCGTGGCATCTCGTTACGGCTTAACTTCGCTGCGTGGAGGAACGTCGCGCAAGTTTGTTTTCGCGTTGTGTTGGCAGAACAAGGGCGGCGGCAGCAAGCTGGGCTCCGGGGAGGGCAAGCAGGTGTTCCGGCCGGAGAACGGCGAGGAGGAGCGAGAGTCGTGGGACAGCAAGCTGACGTTCCTGCTGGCGACGGTGGGGTACGCCGTCGGCCTCGGCAACGTCTGGCGCTTCCCGTACCTCGCGCAGAAGAACGGCGGCGGTGAGTGGCCATTTACAACTGCTGCTTCCCAGTATTGTGCTTGTAGGACACTTGTGTCGAAACTGCAATCACACCTCTCTGGCGACATATACGCTAACACTGTAGAACGGACACAGATTCAGTATTGACGTAATTAAGAGCAGTGTAATTTAAAAATAAACAGGTGTATTCTTGCTGTTTCACAATTACCAGATAACGCTAGATAAAATTTGGCGATACACTTGGAAGCATTTTTTTTTTNTGTATTCTTGCTGTTTCACAATTACCAGATAACGCTAGATAAAATTTGGCGATACACTTGGAAGCATTTTTTTTTTTAACAAATTCTGCATGTCGTACAAAGCTCCATTAGAAGCCTATCTTGTTCTCTTGAAAAAGTTATAAGTTATTCAATAGCATTCACTCTTTACAATAGTGCCGATTAATTTTTCATCAATTTACCATAGTGAATGCATATAGATTGCTTCATGTTGTGTATGTACAGTTAATCAAATACATGTAAATTGTCATGTAATTTGTAGGCAACCTGTAGTACAGTTTTATTCTTTTTATATTTATAGTATTTTTATATGTATAGTCTATTCGCGGGTTTTTTTCCACACATTTTGAAACAAACCTTTGAAAAATCACCCCATGTATGACGTGATTGGTTGTTTCTTAAATGTGTCATGAATCACAAGCGTTTTGTACTTGTGGTAACATTAAACTACCATACTTTTGGTTGAATCCTACTNTTAAATGTGTCATGAATCACAAGCGTTTTGTACTTGTGGTAACATTAAACTACCATACTTTTGGTTGAATCCTACTTTTACTTATATTATATATATATATTATAGTATTTAATTTATAGGTAATATGAATTAAAAAAACAGGAAGAAAATGAGTATGTTGGTAACGTCTAAAAGTAAATAGTTCCTATGTAATTATGTGACTGAGTGCGTAAGAATGCGGTGCATAGTCCCTTTGGTGTAATTTGCTTGACTTTGTTTAAATGAGGCGGAGGAATATATTGGAAGTATAACTATGGCAGGGCTTCAGAAAAGGTGGAAAACCGGGAATGACCTATAAAATATAAATGCTCTATAAAATTAAATATTATGTTATTTAATCAAAAATAAAGTTGTTGCACACAAACGGAAAATTTAAAATCGGCGGGTGAGACCAAGCCTTAAGGCTCCCGCCCAGCTGGAACCTTTCCAGCGTTTGAGGCTGAGAAGCGCGGGAGCGATAGGGGCGACACTGCCACGCGAAACAAATGCGTCGTCGTCGTTAAGCGCAAGGCTCTGAACTGGCGTGCAGCGTTCTCGCCACGCTGCGCGCACCTACGGGACCTTCAGCGGTAACCCTGGTTTTTTTTATTGATGGCAAGTTTGCGGCAAAGTTCAATGCAGGCTCGTATCCTAGTTTCGCTCGTGTGCGCGTAGTGTGTTTTAAGTTACCGCAGTCTGAAATAGGGCCGTTTTTTAACGACGCTGAAGGGCTCCGAAATAATATCAATAGCACGCGTGTTATCTTGAAAATTTCATTCCGTTCTCCGCCGGTTTCTTTTCACAGGTAAACTTAATGGAGACACGTTAAACAGTTTCGTCAACACGCCTTTCTAACATGCGTGGAGCGTAACTCAAGCGCCAGGTAGGCGACCACCTAAAGCTTGGTTCACCATGGAAAAAAACGAGTACACGTTGAACGAGTGCATAATAACGCGTACGTGCGAAGGAAAACAACTACGGCTCATGGCGGTCATGTACTCGTCCTCGTTCAGCCAATCATACACTGTAAAACAAATATGCTGCTAGTCAACAACGTCGTTTTGGTGTCGTGCGCGTTTGGTGCTCGTGGTACAAGCCGGACGTTTCACTTCTGTATTCTTAAATATTCTGTGTCTGTGATGCACGTTACTTGGGTGATATGGGTTCGATTTCCGGCTGAAAAAGGTGTAAAATAATGGTTTACCTATTTGTAGTTATGCTTATAATATCAAAGAAAATAATTATATATATGTGTGTGTTTATGTTTCAAAAATGTTATAAAAAGACGTGAAATTTATTGTTAATACCCTACTGTATGCTAACCTATCTTAGCCTAACGCAACTTATCTTAAATTACCATAGGGAAAATCCTGATATTAAAAAAGTAACATTTAAAACAAATAAACATGATAAGTTGAAGTAGAGGTACTTAGGTGTTTCTGGGACATTTTGGAATTTCTTATGAGGTTGGTGGGTCAGACTCACCTCCATACTGCGGAAGGTAATGGCAAACCACTACTTGGTCACCCCGGGCGTGACACGGCTTCCAGCACTGCGGCTAGAGTCGCAACTATCTAGATACGACCATTCGCACGAGGTTGAGATGACGAGGGCGCATTCACTCTGTGGCCGCAGGTGCGTTCCTGATCCCGTACTTCGTGATGCTGGCCATAGAGGGCATCCCCATCTTCTACCTGGAGCTAGCCATCGGCCAGAGGTTGAGGAAGGGAGCCATCGGCGTGTGGAACCAGGTGTCGCCGTACCTCGGCGGCATCGGCATCAGCAGCGCCGTCGTCTCCTTCAACGTGGCGCTCTACTACAACACTATCATAGCTTGGTGCCTCTTCTACTTCGTTCAGGTAAGATGTGTGCAGCGTCCTCACTGTCTCACCTACAATTACGTACGGTGATATTTCAGAACTGCCTGCTCGAGTACATCCGCAAACAACTGATAACAACTTCCGGGAGTGCTTCCTGGAGCATGCTGGCACGTCACATCTTGCAACTGACGTTCAAGGTCAATCCTGTTTTCGGATGTGTTAAAGGGATCTGGAGTGGACAAATAAAACTACTTGTGCACATACTGTACATGAGATGATTCTGTAAAGCAAGTTACGACAGCAGAAGAGAGCTTTATTCTACTCAGCTTTATGTACAGATTCTCGTTGCAAGGAATGACTGCCCATAACGGATCTGGTATTCTGGAGGTTTGCTTCTACAGGCATCCTCACAACTGTACAGTGACTAGTGTTAATTACCTCAGTCAAATTGATTCAAGAGACATTTAATGGGTATTGGATCTTCTTAAAATCATTTTGTTTCTGTTACAGAGTTTCCAGTCAGAACTTCCATGGGCGAAGTGCCCGAATGTTTATTTTGAAAATGGTTCGTATGCTGTGGAGCCAGAGTGTGTGGTGAGTTTTCGGGCTCAGCCGATTAATTTATGCGGTAAATTGCGCAATAGAGTTTATTTTCCCACATAAGTCAAAGAAGTATATGTTGCAATGATCTCTCTGTTAACGAACATATTACCTTTACGAACGATCTTTTATTAATTTTACACAAACTCACTTAATGTTTTAACGCAAAAATCAAACTTTGTGATGTATTTTGGGTAATTCGTAAACTGTCTAATATGTTGGTTACGTACATATGTATCGGCGTATATAGCTTTGTGTGTAATATTATATATATTATATAATTATATGAAATATATATTAAATTGGTTTAAAGTCTATGAGAGGAAGTGTTTATAGTTGAGCGATGCTCATTTATGTAAGTTTTCAAAATTTACAAAAATGATGTGGAGTACTTGAGAAAACTTAAATTCGTACTTATTTTCAACGTATTTGAGTATTGTGTCCCAAAATTAAATTATTGTAACTAAACAGTCTTACTTCGATATTACATTCTACTTATTTCTTTATACATTCACATAATAAATGTTACTATAATTTCATAAGTTTTACTCTATAAGATGAGCTCTGGTCATGAGCCATACGATATTAATGTGTTAAATATGGCATTTACATGGCAACACATAAATTATGAAATCTAATGTATTTTTGCTATTTCTATGGAAGACTGGAATGAATGGTTTTGTGAGGTTGTCTCACCATACGCATTGCGTATTTGATTTGATGATCCCTTTTTAATACAAATGGTTCTCTGTTTTAATGTAAGNTTGTCTCACCATACGCATTGCGTATTTGATTTGATGATCCCTTTTTAATACAAATGGTTCTCTGTTTTAATGTAAGCTACTGTTCTATTAAGGTTGTTGCTGGTCTGCGTATATTTGGGTTCAAAAAAATTTTCGGTTTAAAAAATTAACTCAAGTGATAAAAATTTTTTTTTCATGTAGTGACATTAACACGCAAGACAATTTCATTAGTTCAGCAATAGTGAAACATTTTTCAGGGAACATTAAATTTCTGTAAATTCTGAGTTCCATAATAAACTGTTATCGTTATGATCCATAATACTTCACATAAAATGCCATCTAACCACCTATTTTGAAATCCGGAGACAGCAAAATTTGTTCGTTACACACTGTATGTGAGAGCGTTGAACTCATACNTAACCACCTATTTTGAAATCCGGAGACAGCAAAATTTGTTCGTTACACACTGTATGTGAGAGCGTTGAACTCATACGTCAGTAGGTACTAGTGAAGCAGCTGTCCTCTCATACATTGGCAATCCACGGTTCTAAGCCGCTTCTTGAAGTCCAGAGCTGAAGTAAGTCGGAGTTGTGACTGGTGCGGCGTGAAATGCGCAGGCCAGCACGCCGACCCAGTACTTCTGGTACCGCACGACTCTGATGGTGTCCGAGGACATCGACTCGCCCATCGCTTTCAACTGGAAGATCGCCCTCGCCCTGGTCATCGCCTGGGTCCTCGTCTACATGTGCATGATCAAGGGCATAGCGTCATCAGGCAAGGTGAGGCGCTAGAACATTCCTCGCACGTTCTAGTTCAGTAAAGACACTCAAGTACAGGCTGGAGCGAACCAGACCCACCATTTCAAAATTTGTATGATCCAGCCAGTTTTCTATGGAACTTACATTTTAAACTGTCTAGCTAGAGTTACTGTGTCGCCATATTATTAAATAACATTTATTTACCAACAATGACAAGTCAATACGTATAGCCACGCTTGTGCTGCAATTGTGAACATAAATAAAAAAAACAAAAGCACTTAGTGGTTGTTGTAAATAACCTTTACAGGATGCCTTTCCATAGCGTGTGGCACTCGCACACACACGGCATTTCCTGAGTAACTGGTGAGGCGATGACGCAATGGAGGCACGAGGAATGGAACAGAAGGCACTAAACGGCATTCAGCACGTTGTTTAATAAAATTTCGACACTGTACCTTTTGAATAAGTGGTTTAAAATTTAACTTCCATACAAAACTGGCCCAGTTATACACATTTTAAAATCGTATGTTTGCTTGTTTGTTGTGACCCATCTTGTACAAGTAGTCCTAGAGATCAAGCTCAATACTGTCCCAGAACTTCTGTCTTCCTTCTACTTTCTAAAGTATATGCGACTTATAGGGCTAATCTGCAAGGCATTCCGTTTCTTGCCAATACAATTGTCATTTCCAAAAATCATGTTCATTGTTGACCTTGAACTGATTCTCGACCATTGTCCACCACAATTCGACTACAACTTACCTAGAGCGTGTATGTACTGAATTCTTTTGTTATCCATGTTTTTATTATGCTCGTCTGGGTTAATTTTATCTCTNTACCTAGAGCGTGTATGTACTGAATTCTTTTGTTATCCATGTTTTTATTATGCTCGTCTGGGTTAATTTTATCTCTTGTATAACGCTCATGAGTCTGCCTTGCTTCGGCTGAAGACCGTCTTCGGCACCTGCGAGCTCGGCGTTTCTTCCTCAGACTTCGACTGACTGAGCTGATTTCCGAACTCAAAACCAATTTTTGAACAAAATTTGGCAGACCTCTCTTTGACTGTTCTATTTTATGGCNTAGCTGATTTCCGAACTCAAAACCAATTTTTGAACAAAATTTGGCAGACCTCTCTTTGACTGTTCTATTTTATGGCAATTTGAAGGTGATTTTTAGTGTTTTAAAGTATTTTCCATTATTATTGCAGTCTCTTTTTTTTTAGGGCCCAACTAAAACGTAGGAAATAATTTTATTCGATGGAAAGCTCAATCCTCGGGTATAAGCTAACGTTGAATTTAATTATTTTTACAATAACATTTTACTCTGATGAGAATCTAATTTCGAAACTGAATTGTTCATTTATACCAATAATGTTAAAACGTTTTGCAAATGCAAACAACTTCCACTTTTTTTNATTTCGAAACTGAATTGTTCATTTATACCAATAATGTTAAAACGTTTTGCAAATGCAAACAACTTCCACTTTTTTTCAAAATACTAAATGTATGGACTAGCAAAAAAAATTAAGTTGATTTGCCAATGTTAGATTATATTAGCTCTGGCACATGTTAAGTTATTCAGAAGAATATTTCGTAAAATATTCTGGAATGTTGTGTTTTATGTTATTTTTGGTGGAGAGAAATAAATTTTAGTCCCAATTAATCAAAGGGATATACCAAACTAGCTTATTTTCTGACACATTTTTTATTACTTTGGCTTTAGATTAATGATTTCGTCATAATTTCCNGGCTTTAGATTAATGATTTCGTCATAATTTCCTTCATAGATTACACATTTGCGTATCATCTAATTACGAACTAAGACCTGGCGACCTATATGTCATACTGAACACTACGAATACATATTTTGTTTAAAACGTTTTATTTATATGTATAGGGCTATTTTTTTTATCATTAAACTATTTACGGTATTTCGTAATAAATCCTAAAATCTGATAAAGGGATCACTGAAAGAAGTTTTCTCGGGTCTTTCGTTAGCCAGAAAATGTTTTTCTAAAAGCTTATTTAAATTGAACACGTTAAAATCTGAAGACTCTCAATTTTGTAGTTACTAATTAAACACGTGAATAAAATCACACTCCTGATTTTAAATGAAACAGAAGTTTTTCTTAATAAACAACGTAAATTAATTCCACCATTTCAATGAATGAGACAGAGGAAATGTCTCCCTGCGGTGAATTAACAAACTCGGTATAGTGACTTAAGAATATTCATGAATAAANAATGAGACAGAGGAAATGTCTCCCTGCGGTGAATTAACAAACTCGGTATAGTGACTTAAGAATATTCATGAATAAACTTCCACACAAATGCAGGGAAGCACCATAGACGTTCGCCAAATTAAATTCCTAGACGTTCTATTTTTAGCTTTCCTCTCCTTTGAAGGTATCTTCGTAAAGAGGAAGGCAAGATTAAATCGAGTGTCAAGTAAACCTTGTTTACTTCCGCTGAAAATAAGCAAGTTCCAAGCAAAATGCACCGCTTTCATCGCCCTCCCTGTTCCCAATTTAGCCCTCGCGGCCTCATCTCGCTTTCCGCCCGTTAACTGAATTAATTCAACTCGGCGTCGGTTGTACTACACCAGCTACTTGTTTCGTGGTTTGAGATAACACTGGTAATTACTTACAGCATCCTGGATTGTCCCACACCCCTACTTGACCAAGCTGACGTCATTGGCACAAAGCCAGCAGAACGTAATGTCGAGTACGAGTCGGAGTTTTCTACTAACGTGGATTTGAGTGAAATTAATCCTGACAGCAAACCTAGTTCACATCTTAGAATTTTTAAAACTTAATTATAATTTCTAACGTAGTCTTCCTTAAAGAGGTAAAATATGCAGTACCCAGCAATTGAGCAGAATGCAAATCTTTTAATTACAAGAAAGCGGCGCTGCTTGGGTGAACGGAACTACGGTATTATAAGCACACTATCATTCAATTAAAGCTGACACTGTNAAGAAAGCGGCGCTGCTTGGGTGAACGGAACTACGGTATTATAAGCACACTATCATTCAATTAAAGCTGACACTGTAAGAAGAAAAATAACAAAACTAATATTTTCTTGGAATATTCCAGATGATAAACTTAAATGCTGTATGCTTACGCAAGCGCCCGCATTTCGCAGGAATATTGATGAATGTCGTACGTTATGTTCGGGTAAATGTTATNAAGAAAGCGGCGCTGCTTGGGTGAACGGAACTACGGTATTATAAGCACACTATCATTCAATTAAAGCTGACACTGTCAGAAGAAAAATAACAAAACTAATATTTTCTTGGAATATTCCAGATGATAAACTTAAATGATGTATGCTTACGCAAGCGCCCGCATTTCGCAGGAATATTGATGAATGTCGTACGTTATGTTCGGGTAAATGTTATACGTTTTGCCATATATTTTTTTCTACGTAATGAGGAGAGGCAGGTGAAATTTCGTGGAATCACTATCTCACAGAATATACTTACAACACAAACGCTTTAACTGCGTTACAGTTGATGGACCAGCATTTATTTGTTACGTCAAAACGGACCAAACTTTTGTGATAAAGAACAGGATCTAACTAAGTTCTACGAACCCGTAGATTCTTTAGTTTCTACTTATAGGAGGGCTTTAAGGGTGTTCAAGTGCAACATTTTTTCCAGGTTTTGAGGAAATTTTACACTTCAGGAACATGGTATCATTATTAATTCTAATAAAAAACTAAAATAGTAAATCATGTTTTTACCACGTTTTTAAAATAGGTACTGTTGCTGGAATCGTAAGAACGCAAAAATTAATTTCTTTGAATTGCGGAATTCGGTTCATAGACGATTCCTAGATTTTATAGATTTGAAGTTTATCGTAAAACTCGAAGTGCACCCTTAAACAAACCTCGTTATGAATTTCCAAGAAATTATTTAAGATAATTTTAACTACAGCCAAATGTTTTAGTTGGGGATCATATCAAAATTTGTCTCGCGCAATGTACGAAATTAAAATTCTTATAATTGAGATAATTATTGTTTTAGAAACTCATTTCCTAATTGTTATCAGTTTTAAGTAAATGGTATGTGATACCATATCACTAAGGTATAAAAATTGCCAAACTTTATGAAATCATTTTTAAACATAACCATAGTACAACTAATCAAATATTTTAAGTAACAAACCTTCAAAACTTTTAAAGTCATAGTATGAGCANAAACATAACCATAGTACAACTAATCAAATATTTTAAGTAACAAACCTTCAAAACTTTTAAAGTCATAGTATGAGCAAGTGTTCAATATATAGAAGTATTAAATGAAAAATTACTTTCTATATATGCCATTGCAAAGTTATTTCGCCAATATAAACACACGGGATGACATTAATATCACACACGAAAGTTATGTCGCCAGTACAAACACAGAGGATGACATTAATATCACACACGAAAACTAGCCGAGATTAGCTGGCGTCAACAGATATACAAAACATAAAAATGACCGCACAAGGAATTCAATCAAGAATTCTACCAAACCAACTGAAATAAAACAAAACGAGAAACAAACGAACGAGCAACAAAACAAGACAATTTCTACTAATAGTAGGAAAAAAACTGTCGGACACATGTGGACACATGCAGTTTTTATTTCGTTTGTTTTAAATTTCTTATTTTTTCTGTCCTTCATGTTTCACGGGGGTTGTGGGGGGTTGTTGAACCCGAAAACCACTCCTCCCTGCTTAAACCAACACAACAAAAACGAAAACAACACAGACGAACACTGATGCAAAACCAAATATGTAAGCTGGAAACCTAACCACACAATGAGGACAACACACAGAGTTCTAGACGCGTCAGCAGCTGCGTTCCGGGAACTGGCATCTGTTCGCGTCTTCAGGCCAACTGGACATCTATACNAGTTCTAGACGCGTCAGCAGCTGCGTTCCGGGAACTGGCATCTGTTCGCGTCTTCAGGCCAACTGGACATCTATACACACGTCGACAACAGCTAGTCTCTGAGTTAAATGTTGACTGATGTTGTTCTAGGTGGTGTATGTGACGGCCACGTTCCCCTATATCGTGCTCATCATCTTCTTCTTCAGGGGAGTCACGCTCAAAGGGATGTCCGACGGCGTGCTGCATCTCTTCACGCCTAAGGTTAGTAGCCCTGCAGCGGCAGTAAGTAAACAAAGGGCGCATCATATAAAGACCATAGAAGGAAATGGGGTAGGGTGCGCGCCCGAGGTGCGCAAAAGCCAATCCGTTGGACGGCTTTTCAGCCAACACTACTATAATAAATGACGTGGATAGGATTTGAGGTTATATCACTGTTAATGTAGACAAGTGCTTTGAAATATTTGTATACTTCCTCTTGCCAAATTTTAATGCAACAACATCGAATTCAAATTGGCAAAACTATCTCATTCATGCTGAAAGTATTGTGTTTTGAAAAATTGAGGTATAAACAAACACGTTCGTCACTATTGACCATGTGATTTTGACAGTTGCACTAGTGTGGGGTAGGTCAGTGTTGGGTACACGCGAAGGAGACGGTTATAGGTCTACCTCAGTTTTTGTCTATGTCAAAGACCACAGCATGGACACACAGCTGGCCTAGTAATGCCGGCCTCGGTAGTGAAGGTTCTGTGTTCAGGTCCGGTGTGAGGCATGAGTGCTAATTTACGTTCGTTTGATGAGTTTTGCATTTGCCACCCGAGCTGACAAATTGTCACATTCTTCGATAATGAGTTAACTGTAGAATTACAAGACAGTATAATGTTTAAAGTGAATAGTCACCAACCTCCCGTTTCTTATATACTTGGTTCTACCCCAGGCCCCAAGGGGTTGATGATTATTCAGAGAGGTAATTTGATTTTGGGAGGGTTTTCGGTGCTGCCACGACGTGAGGGATTTCTCGGGGTTCTGCCGTCTCCGTCCACCGTTTCCCCTTCCCCATCTCATGGCAGGTTGCGTAGTGTTCGTTGGCCTCCTGCACGCACCTTCAGTCGCTTCACGAGCGCCGTGTCTAACCAACGTTGACGTTGCTAACTGAGCTAAGTAAAGGCGTACATTTCTAATGTGGCGTGTGCCAAGCACAAAAATCATATACAGAGTGATTCTAAAATCAAGGGACAAACATTGAGGGGTGGTGGACCTCACTAAANAATGCAAGCTTGGTAGCGTCGGTGGAGTGATGCTGATGCTGATGCAGCAGGTCACTGGCGCACCGTTTGACTGCCCTCAACTATCGTCACCATTGTCAGCCAATCACGCCATATGTAGAGGTCGCCAAGCATGCATGACTGATGGTGGATGCATTTCCAGCAACTTTTTTTAACATTTTCTGTACGGAATCACTCGTTAAGTATGCTGCTAAAGAAAACATTTTATGTTTCCATTAATGTGTTATGTTTTTGTGTTTGTGCCTCTACGCGTCACTTCCGCCCATATATTCCTATACAATAATTGTTTGCTTTAGTGAGCTCTACCACCCCTCAATGTTTGTCCATTGATTTTAGAATCACTCTGTATATACGATTGCGATGTGTTTACATCATTCAAAAGAGAACCAATGGAAAATTGATAGTTTTATTGTCGATCGATTCATTCGCTCCCACCATAGTTGAAAGGAAACTACAAAATTATTTTAAAAAAAAAGCGCGACCAGTGATTTATTATGATAAAATAATGCTGTTGTCAGTGAAAATGTGTTAGTTAATGATTATCAACATGCGAAAGTGCTTTCTTGGTAATGGGTACCAGGTTGTTCAGTAGTAATTAGAGACTAATTCTGTCGCTAAGGCAAAACGTTTTGCAGGGTAGTTGCGAGTTTTTTTTCCTACGAGCCTCTCGTATTATGTATATGCACATGCCAGCAGTGGTCGGACGGACAGTAACTATTCCGCCAGTTAACACAGATAGTTACAAGTAGCAGTATATACTGTGCGCTAATTACATACTTTTTTTGAGCTGTTAGATCGTTGGAGTGAGGAAGGGAATACAAAAGGCATACATATGTATCGAGATAACGAGATTTTGTGGAATTGGATCATTTTGTATTATGGGAATAGAGAAACTCAAAATGCACTCTGTGAAAACATCGCACAGGAGATAGCCTTTCCAAATTTTGCTGAGAAAGGAGCGTCGAAGAAAAAAAACATTCGATCTTCAGATATTGTTTTTAAAAGATTGCGACAAAAAATTCCTTTCGACTTGCCCGCACATGAGAACTAACCGTCCCAGTTTATGCTGTAAAGATATGTCGCCGAGCCGACCGAGGAGTAATTACTGGCATACTAACAGCTAGTAGCTCAACTTACGTAAAGGATCCTAGCCAGCTACTAAAGGAGTCAATTAACCCATTGGCCAGGCGAGCAACCAAACACGTGTAAACCACCCTATAACACCTTTCAGGTAAAAATATGAAAACGTAGTTTAAGATGTTGGGGCAAACAAATTTTTTCTTTGGAAATGTACTGCTCTGTCATCATGTCAGGACGACCAATAAAATTATGTTTGTGTTTGTTGTTATTGACAGGAACTGTTTGTGAAACGACGGAATATAGCCTAAACAAGGAATGACGACTCACGTGATGTGAGGGACTTGTTTTATTGGATGCCGATTTTGCTGTGTGCCTACAGTTGAANAGTTCTAGGCGCGTCAGCAGCTGCGTTCCGGGAACTGGCATCTGTTCGCGTCTTCAGGCCAACTGGACATCTATACGCACGTCGACAACAGCTGGTCTCTGTGTTAAATGTTGACTGATGTTGTTCTAGGTGGTGTATGTGACGGCCACGTTCCCCTATATCGTGCTCATCATCTTCTTCTTCAGGGGAGTCACGCTCAAAGGGATGTCCGACGGCGTGCTGCATCTCTTCACGCCTAAGGTTGGTAGCCCTGCAGCGGCAGTAAGTAAACAAAGGGCGCATCATATAAAGACCATAGAAGGAAATGGGTTAGGGTGCGCGCCCGAGGTGCGCAAAAGCCAATCCGTTGGACGGCTTTTCTGCAAAACACTACTATAATAAACGACGTGGATAGGATTCGAGGTTAGGTCACTGTTAATGTAGACAAGTGCTTTGAAATATTTGTATACTTGCTCTTGCCAAAATTTAATGCAATAACATCAAATTAAAATTGGCAAAACTATCTCATTCATGCTGAAAGTATTGTCTTTTGAAAAATTGAGGTATAAAAAACACTTTCATCACTATTGACCATGTAATTTTGACAGTTGCACTAGTGTGGGGTAGGTCAGTGTTGGGTACACGCGAAGGAGACGGTTACAGGTCTACCTCAGTTTTTGTCTATGTCAAAGACCACAGCATGGACACACAGCTGGCCTAGTAATGCCGGCCTCGGTAGTGAAGGTTCTGTGTTCAGGTCCGGGGTGAGGCATGAGTGCTAATTTACGTTCGTCTGATCAGTTCTGTATTCGCCGCCCGAGCTGACAAATTGTCACATTCTTCGATAATGAGTTAACTGTAGAATTACAAGACAGTATAATGTTTAAAGTGAATAGTCACCAACCTCCCGTTTCTTATATACTTGGTTCTACCCCAGGCCCCAAGGGGTTGATGATTATTCAGAGAGGTAATTTGATTTTGGGAGGGTTTTCGGTGCTGCCACGACGTGAGGGATTTCTCGGGGTTCTGCCGTCTCCGTTCACCGTTTCCCCTTCCCCATCTCATGGCAGGTTGCGTAGTGTTCGTTGGCCTCCTGCACGCACCTTCAGTCGCTTCAAGAGCGCCGTGTCTAACCAACGTTGAAGTTGCTAACTGAGCTAAGTAAAGGCGTACATTTCTAATGTGGCGTGTGCNAGAGCGCCGTGTCTAACCAACGTTGACGTTGCTAACTGAGCTAAGTAAAGGCGTACATTTCTAATGTGGCGTGTGCCAAGCACAAAAATCATATACAGAGTGATTCTAAAATCAAGGGACAAACATCGAGGGGTGGTGGACCTCACTAAAACAAACAAGTATTGTAGAGGAATAGATGGGCGCAAACGCTTTGTTCGCTGATGCAGCAGGTCACTGGCGCACCGTTTGACTGCCCTCAACTATCGTCACCATTGTCAGCCAATCACGCCATATGTAGAGGTCGCCAAACATGCGTGACTGTTGGCGGATGCATTTCCAGCAACTGTTTTAACATTTTCTGTACGGAATCACTCGTTAAGTATGCTGCTAAAGAAAACATTTTATGTTCCGTTAATGTGTTAGGTTTTTGTGTTTGTGCCTCAATGCGTCACTTCCACCGATATATTCCTATACAATAATGGTTTGATTTAGTGAGCTCTACCACCCCTCAATGTTTGTACCCATGATTTTAGAATCACCCTGTATATACGATTGCAATGTGTTTACATCATTCAAAACACAACCAGTGGAAAATTGACAGTTTTATTGTCGATCGATTCATTCGCTCCCACCATAGTTGAAAGGAAACTACAAAATTATTTTTAAAAAAAAGCGCGACCAGTGATTTATTATGATAAAATAATGCTGTGGTCAGTGAAAATGTGTTAGTTAATGATTAACAACATGCGAAAGTGCTTTCTTGGTAATGGGTACCAGGTTGTTCAGTAGTAATAAGAGACTAATTCTGTCACTAAGGCAAAACGTTTTGAAGGGTAGTTGCGAGTTTTTTTTTTCTACGAGCCTCTCGTATTATGCATATGCATATGCACATGCCATCAGTGGTCGGACGGACAGTAACTATTCCGCCAGTTAACACAGATAGCAAGTAGCAAGTACGTAATTAGCGCATAGTATACTGTGCGCTAATTACATACTTTTTTTGAGCTGTTAGATCGTTGGAGTGAGAAAGGGAATACAAAAGGCATACATATGTATCGAGATAACGAGATTTTGTGGAATTGGATCATTTTGGATAATGGGAATAGAGAAACTCAAAATGCACCCTGTGAAAACATTGCACAGGAGAAAGCCTTTCCAAATTTTGCTGAAAAAGGAGTGTCGAAGTAAAAAAAAAACATCCGATCTTCAGACATTGTTTTTTAAAGATTGCGACAAAAAAAATTCCTTTCGACTTGCCCGCACATGAGAACTAACCGTGCCAGTTGCTGCTGTAAAGATATGTCGCCGAGCCGACTGAGGAGTAAGTTACTGGCATACTAACAGCTAGTAGCTCAACTTACGTAAAGGATCCTTCCTAGCCAGCTACTAAAGGAGTCTTTAACCCATTGGCCAGGCGAGCAACCAAACACGTGTAAACCACACTACAACAACTTTCAGGTAAATATGAAAGCGTAGTTTAGGATGTTGCGGCAAACAAACTTTTTCTTTGGAAATGTACTGCTCTGTCATCACGTCAGGACGACCAATAAAATTAGGTTTGTGTTTGTTGTTATTGACAGGAACTGTTTATGAAGCTACGGAATATAGTCTGAACAACGAATGACGACTCGCATGATGTGAGGGACTTGTTTTATTGGGTGCCGGTTTTGCTGTGTGCCTACAGTTGAAGTAGTATATATATATGTGTGTGTATATATATATATGTACACACATATATAGAAACACACACTGAACAGCCAAAAAACCTGGTACACCTGCCTAATATCGTGTAGGACCCCCCCCCCCC